>CEMT01387562.1:0-16426 GCA_900068985.1 Pterula multifida
AGTGGGCCCGACCGAAGAAAGAGGGAGAAAACGTAGTTGAAACCATGCAATTCTTTGCGCCTGGCTTGTCTTCATTAGACTCTAAAGCGTAAACTTGAATCTATTTTTGTACAGGACCAAAGCCAAAGCCAAAGTCAAAGTCAAGCCAAAAGAGACATAAACATGAATACATGCAATTGCATTGCTAGCTAGTAATAGAATGAATGTGCTGATACATGGTCTGGTAGAGTACTAGAGTTATTGACGAACTTATCAAACCCATCCAGCCCAACTTCAGTTACCACCACGAAGACGAAGAACCAAATGAAGGGTAGACTCTTTCTGGATGTTATAATCAGACAAGGTACGACCATCCTCCAATTGTTTTCCAGCGAAAATGAGACGCTGCTGGTCTGGTGGAATGCCCTCCTTGTCCTGAATCTTCGCCTTAACGTTGTCAATTGTGTCCGAGGACTCGACTTCCAAGGTAATAGTCTTGCCGGTCAAAGTCTTGACGAAGATCTGCATACCGCCACGCAAACGAAGGACGAGATGAAGGGTAGATTCCTTCTGAATATTGTAATCAGAAAGGGTACGACCGTCCTCGAGCTGCTTGCCAGCGAAGATCAAACGTTGTTGGTCTGGAGGGATACCCTCTTTGTCCTGGATCTTAGCCTTCACATTATCGATAGTATCGGAACTCTCTACTTCAAGGGTGATGGTCTTCCCCGTCAAGGTCTTGACGAAGATTTGCATACCGCCACGGAGACGAAGAACTAGAAAGCCCAGTTAGTATACCATTCAACCGAGTGAAACAGAATCATACCAAGATGAAGAGTAGACTCTTTCTGAATATTGTAGTCAGAAAGAGAACGTCCGTCCTCGAGTTGCTTTCCAGCAAAGATTAGACGCTGCTGGTCGGGTGGGATGCCTTCCTTATCCTGAATCTTTGCCTTCACATTGTCGATAGTGTCGGATGACTCAACCTCCAGGGTGATAGTCTTTCCCGTGAGAGTCTTCACGAAAATCTGCATTCCTCCGCGGAGACGAAGGACGAGATGGAGCGTGGACTCTTTCTGGATGTTGTAATCTGATAAAGTACGACCATCCTCGAGCTGCTTTCCGGCAAAAATGAGTCGTTGTTGGTCGGGTGGAATTCTAGGAGTGATCAAGTAAATATCGAATTCGAAGCTGCTTAGGGAAAAGGGATTTACCCTTCCTTGTCTTGAATCTTGGCCTTGACATTATCGATAGTGTCAGAGGACTCGACCTCAAGGGTGATGGTCTTGCCAGTGAGGGTCTTGACAAAGATCTGCATGATAAGATGAACTAGAGGATCCAAATGGATGAGCAAGTGCAAGAGACGAAAGAAAGGACGAACCCACCTGGATGAAAGTAGTTGTAAGTGGTTGTTATAGAAAAGAGACGTGATAAGGGGCCAGACCAATGAGGCCAAGTATTTATGAAGTGTCGGACTTTGAAATTGAAGTGCTTGGTAAGCATGGAACGTTCGGGGTGGTTCTCACTCCATCTCTTTGCTGTGGCTACCATGCTCTTTTCTTTGCTGCCAACTCCTCTTAACTTTCTACTACTCCTAGGCTATTTCTTTCCACATGAACAACCAGATAACTCTCTTCTATTTCATTTAAAACACGAGCATGCTATTCATACAAACACCTCCCGCATCATCTTCAATAATTTCATGCCGACGTCATCTGATGCGTTCCTAGATGCGTCTCAAATATCTCATTATGACGGAATTCACACCCGCCGTATCCAGGCAAAGCATCGAGCCTATACCTCCTCCTCTTCGTTGCGTGCAGCAAGGGCGGATCATGATCCATGGCTTGGTCGAGAAGTCTCTGGTCCCGATGTACACAAGCGCGCAACTTTGTTACAACTAGCCAAGATGACTTCTAACGCGTATACGAACCCAACTGCAAAAGATTGGTTCAGCCTCGGGGACGACTTCCCGGATAATACCACCTTGCCCTTTGGCTGGGAGCCTGATACCGACGGTTTTCGGGGGCACATCTTTGTTTCTTCAGATAACTCGACTGTAATAGTTTCTGTGAAGGGCACTTCTGCGGGTTGGATTGCGGGCGGCGGTGGTCCAACAGTCAAGAAAGACCAGTTGAATGATAATCTTCTATTCTCGTGCTGCTGCGCGCGAGTTGGCCCAACGTGGTCTACTGTATGTGGTTGTTACAATGGGAATAGTCAATGTGACATAGAATGTTTGGAATATGCCCTCATGGAGGAGAGCTTGTTTTACTCAGTTGGAATCGTGAGCCATCCTAACCCTTGTGAGCTTCCTGATATGGCTGACTCGGCACATCTTTCAGAATCTTTATAACAATGTTACATACATGTATCCTGATGCAAACATCTGGTTCATCGGTATCTTTATCTCATTTTCCTCACATACCCTCCCGCTGATGAACAAATTTAACTACGATAGGCCATTCACTTGGCGGTGCTTTGGCCTCGTTAATCGGAGCTACTTTTGGCCTTCCTGTAGTTACATTCGAAGCTCCGGGTGAAAAGATGGCTGCGACGCGCCTACATCTTCCAGTCTATCCAAACATGGACCATATTACCCACGTTCGGAACAATGGAGACTCAATTGCGATGGGAACATGCACTGGTATTACCTCTGTCTGCGCGTTAGGCGGTTATGCCATGGAATCCAAGTCGGTGACCTCATTGCTGAGCTGTCATCCTTCGTCTAAGTTTGTTTCATCATAGATGTCATTTGGGTAAAACTATTCTTTACGATACCGTCGGGTTATTGAACTGGAGCGTTGGTACCTCGAACCATGCTATCCAAGTTGTTATCGATCACATTCTCTCTGAACCTTGGTGGAAAGGTGAAGGTGATGAAGAAGGCCGAGAAGTCCCTCTTCCTAGAGAGGAAGAAGATTGCGTCGTGAATTATTCTTGTTAAGGTACCTCACTTCCGATCTGCTTGCTGATTGTTGCATTTTTACAGGATTGCTACAACTGGGAGTTTGGACATTATAAGACAAAGAAATTTGTGAACAATAGCCCATGATATGGATATCAGCTTGTCTCAAATCTACGCGCCGGTTTAGGTCATAGGACCCTCAAACAATAATAAATATGACGGACGATACATCTTGCTCTCCAAGTTGCATATTCTTCAATTGGAGCCCATAGGCTCATCTTCATCAAACCAAATTTTTATTGCTAGATCTTTTTCCATTCCGGCTGAAGCAATGATCCTTCGCTTTGGATGTACCTATAATTATACCCCAGGTGAAGGGGGGTTTTCTAATGTTAAAACTAATATCGTTTATATAATTCACAAGATAAAGTTGACTGTACCGCGATGGCGAGAACCACATCTCTGTGCCCTTCTAATACCTGTTCGACCTGTCTTGACTGAAGGTCCCAAATGTAGACTTTATTGTCTTCGCTTCCGCTAACGATCGATGTAGCTCTTGAACTCTGATCGTCTGTCAGGAAACAGGCGGGGATACAATACGTCCGATTGGCGTGTCCAGAGTACGTTTTCACACACCGAGAAGCTTCCACGTCCCAAAGACGGATGGTAGAATCTTGAGTGGAGATC
The DNA here is from genome assembly GCA_900068985.1 of Pterula multifida. Taxonomy (NCBI): domain Eukaryota; kingdom Fungi; phylum Basidiomycota; class Agaricomycetes; order Agaricales; family Pterulaceae; genus Pterula; species Pterula multifida. Next base: position 3,575 of record CEMT01387562.1, read on the forward strand.
AAGACGAACATCGAATTGGCAGAGAATTTCACATGGGAACTGAGATGAGTTTGGAAACAAAGTCAGTACACGTTTCATGCATAGAAAAGGGCCAAGAAAAGATACTTACCAGATGGGGTTATCATCATCTACTAAAGTCCTAAGGCACTGTCCAGATTCAGAGTCCCATACTCTCCTATGGACAGGTGGATCAACGGAGATCATTTTTCAGGAGATTGATTGAGTTCCTTACACGAGTCCATCCATCGCGGCAGACACGATCAGGGATCCATCGTGACTAAAGCTGACTGCAGTGACAGGATCGGAATGAGCGGGTAACACTCTCATCGTTTTTGCTAGAGAGCAGGAATCAGTTCTATGAGTAAATGCGTGTTGCAACAAGAGTTGATGATTGCCTCGGGCTACATCCCAGACGCGCACGGTCTCGTCGAAGCCACCAGACACAAGTAAATTGGAGTGTGGATTATAATTGATGCAAAAGACATAGTTTGTATGCCCCGCTAGCTCGTTAACAGTCGTACCCTGGATGCAGGAGGTAAAATTAACAACCGGGAATCTGTCAATCATAAGCACGCACGGTTTCCAGACTCCATATTCTTATTGTCTTATCGTCAGAAGCAGAGGCGATGTGTGATGCATCGTTTGACCAAGCCAGATCATTGATACCTTCAGCATGTCCTTGGAGTGTGTTGAGTAGATATCCTGAGTAAGCGTCCCAGAGCTTGATCAGTTTATCAGCGGCTGCCCTTTCGTGCGTGTATGAATGACATTAGGGAAGGGTGAGGATAGCGGTACAAAGGTTACCAGCTGAGGCTAACAAGTGGCCGTCGGGGCTGTATTTGAGAGCTGAAACGGCTTTACGATGGCCACTAATCGTATAAACCGCTCTATAGTTGGGTTTTTTCTGATTCATAGGAGAAGGAACTGTACCACCCTGAAGACTTGTTTCTGTTAGAGGACCGGTTGTTATGTCCGCCATGAAGAGATGGCTTCCAGAAAAGGCAAGTAGATGGATTAGTCCTTGACCATTAACATCCACTTCAAGTTCATGTGGAACTCAAGCAAAGCCAAGGTTCTCCTTGTCTGATTCAATTCTCCGCATTCCCCTTATTTCCCCTGTTCTAGGTTCAGCTAAAGTATGCATGAAATATCTCCATTTCATCTTTCTACTATGACCTCGGTTTTACCAAAATGAAACGGTACACAGGATTTCATGTCAACGTCTGCGCGTTCTGCAACAAAAAGAGGAGGCACAGGCCAAAGCAACTAGGCGTGAAATCGCCACACTGATTGAACGAGGTAAGATTGAAACCGCCAAGATCAAGGTTGAGAACAGTGAGCATATCCCTCCTGACTGTCTAATTAGACAATGATTCGATCTGGCCTTTTACCCGCTTCGTCTTGTCCCTGATAACAAGTTATCAATCGGGATATTCATCAGGAGTTGTTGGAACTCCTTGAACTCTACTGTGAACTGTTACTAGCACGCTTCGGTATTCTGGATCAACCGTAAGACCCTATCTGCCTCATCTGTGACTGCTTTTTACTTGATCCTGATTGTGTTCTCCTTTCCTGTCACTTCCTGATCCTGTTACTTAGTACCAGGGAACCCGACCCAGCCATAAGTGAAGGAGTGAATAGCATCATACATGCTGCTCCACGAACTGAGCTCAAAGGTGAATTACTTATCTGAGAGCTTGATCCGTCCACGTCGCTAATCTAATAGCGATTACCTCTCAGAGCTGCACATCTTGCGTGATCTATTGATGCACAAGTATGGGCGTGACTACTCTACTGGTGTTATGGAAAATCGGGATGCCTGTGTGGTGGATCGTGTAAGCGTCACCATCTCTTGATCCTTCAATACTGGTATCATGGTCGACTAGGGGATTCTGATTGACCATTGTTCTATTTTCTACCCAGGTAGTGAAGAAGCTTGTAGTTGAGACCCCATCCTCTGAACTTGTGGAAGCGTACATGTGCGAGATCGCAAAGGCATATAGCGTTCAATACAAATCAGGCACATCGGAACCCCAAAGTCAATACAGTGATGATGGTGACGATGGTGGTGTCAAGGTTTGTTTGACATATACTGGCGAAATGCTTTCCTCCTCAATCCGCCGGGCTAACGCGTGATTATAGGCGCCAAAGGTGGATGAGGAGAAGAAGGCGGAAGGAGATGGAACGAAAACGACTGCAACCACTACTTCTCCTCCAACTCCTAAGGACGAGTTTGACATACTACAGGAACGTTTTGCAGCATTGAAGAGACGATAGCAAATGGTGCGTCACCAAAATATCGTGTTCTGTTCACTTCTGGATCTGGATGTAGCAGGATCTACAATTTTACTGAAGGATGCTCGTAATTGATTTAGGCGAGACACAATTCTCTGGGTGAACCAGTAATATGGTATATTATTCGGCAGTTGTCTATGGAGACTCACAGGTATAGAATCATGATCCCGCAAGTGTAGATGAGTGCGATTTTTGTTTGGCGTGAGCATGATGAGGTTAATGGAAGCATTTTCAGAGTATGAGTTGTGCCATTTGGTACTTGGTTTGGGTACTAAGTACTAAGTACCCAGTGAGCTTTGGCAATTGTGTTCGTTGCCCCTGGAAATTTAACGATCATCCGTTGACCGGTCACCCAGTTCAATGCTGAATATTGATTGTTGAGGGACTTTGAGGAGTAATCCGTGGAGTGTGTGGGGTTAATTCCTGTTATCACGAGGCCCAGGTGCCTGAAACCAAGTCTATATTTGCTGGAAACTCAGAACCGCGAAGGAGTATAACAACCAAGTATATGTAAGTCAATGGACTCTGATCGGAGGAGATCCGCTCGATTTACCGGTGGATTTCGGCGGAGGCGGAGGAGAGGACTTCAAGCGCGGTTGAGTTGCACGTGGCTATCTCACGATCTTAGCGGGCCTTTAGACCGCCGATCAGAGACTCGATCAATGGCTACTTTACTTTATATTCACCCCCCAATTGCTCGACGTTCGACTAAACAACTCTCATTCCCATCCATCATGCTCTACGATTCTTATCCTCCTTCCTTCACAGATTCAGACAGTGATTCAACTTGCTCTGATGTCCCTCTTTCACCCTTCTCATCCCCTTCCCTCGCCCTTTCTCTCGTATCCTCAATCTCATCCAATGATATCTCCCTGCGCTCATCCTCTCCAGCCCCTTCAGTCCAGTCAATGACCGAATCTATGCGCCAACAGGCGTACAAGCATGAATTCGGTCGCGGAATCAACAACTACTCTGATGTATATAAACTCGCTGCAGATCTCGAGGAGTGTGAACGCCTAGGTCAAACATTCCTTTTCATGGTCTACACCGGATCTTGACTCTTGTTTTCCACAGACAAGCAACATATCATGTTCAGAGAAGTCATGGGAAAGTATCCTCCACAAATGTATGAGGTTATGCGTGATGATGTACCCGGTGAAGCCAAAGCTTGTCTGGATTTGGGCTGTGGTAGCGGTGCTTGGTCGGTCTCATTGTTGTTCGCTCCCGCTGAGACTATTTCTTATTTTGCAAATAGGATTATGGATGTTGCTCGAGATTTTCCTCAGAGCAACTGTGTAGCAGTTGATTTGGTCCCGATGCAATCCATGTATGCACCCTCCAGTAACACTATCGCATCTACCAAGGAGACTAATCAAGCATCTTTCCCCAGATACATGCCCCCAAATTGCAGGTAATTTATCACTTCATCTCCACAAAGTGAATCATAGTGCCTGACCACTATCCAATGTAGATCAGAGGTCGATGACATCAATCTCGGACTAGAACACTTCTATGGTGATTTCAATGTCGTTCATGGTCGCCTCATTTCCTCAGGGGTAAGTCACAGACTACTTCTCCTGAGTTTGAGTCTTTATCTTTTTTGCGGATTTTTTAGATAAAAGATTATGCTGCACTTATAGATCAGATAAGCAGAGTTCTGCGGCCTGGTGGTCTTATCTGCTTGAAGGAGTTTGACTTTCATATGTACGATGAGCATCGTCGCCGCATTGAGCTCGATCCCAACACCACGGATGGGCCAGCATGGCCAAGGTGGCTCAGCTTCGTGCATGATATAGCCAAAAGGGCGGGAGGCTCAGTGGACGCTGCCACGCATCTTCATGCCTGGGTAGAAGATCATCCTATGTTCGAGGACGTTGTTTATCAGGAATACTTTTTGCCTGTCACAGCTTGGGTAGGGGACAAGGGACCTCTCGATTGTATCGGTTCTCAGATGGCTCCTGATTGCCAGGTCAGTGTTTGAGTTCGTTGATCGCACCAGGTGTACTCATCTCATTGTAACAGGCGTTTGTCAAATCAAGTCGCCCTATGTTGCTCGGCAGTGGTGTAAACGAGGAGCTAGTGAATAGAATGCAATTAGCTGCTCATCAAGAACTAGCAGGTTGCTCTGCTCGCCAATACACGCGAGTCCAGTGTGTATATGCTCGAAGGCGACACTCCTGGCCACCCTCTTGAGCATTACCTTATGTGAACGTTATTTGGTTCATCTGTCGCTTCTGTTGTCTCCTTGGTTTTTTTTTTTGCTTTCCGTTGCCAATGCATGCATTCCCTCCATCGCTTCTCTCTGATACCTATTCTTGTACTATCACCTCCTGCATGACACCTTCATCTCTTGATATTGCATTTTCCCTTTCGGCCTGCCATGAATTACACTCTACATTATCTTGTTCACCTTATTCTCACCTTATTTTACTTTGTCGGATGTAAATTGGGTATATTGTAAATCCCATATGATAATGGTTCGGATGAACTCGGTGTCTTTAGCTCCGTGTGACATATCAAGAATCCAGATGGTGGCGTCCAAAAGACAGCACGGAGGTGATAAATTGAATCAAAATCAAGTTTGGTGGGTATAATGCTGGATGGGTTGTAGAGAGAAGCATGGATAATAATTATCGTAGAGCCCTAGAAATTACTGGCAGCATGTAAAGGATTATAAAACTCTACAATGCATCTTACAAATTCATAGATGTTGATTAATTACAGAGCCAATACAACGATTGAGATAGGATAAAGTTGGTAATCGAGGTGGGAACTTCGGGGCTGGAACAGGTACCTCGGCGGATTTCAAGGTTCAAGGTTTAACATCCATAAATGTTCCTTTAGATCGCAGCACATATATCAGTGGCAGACACAGCAGGTAGCCGAATCCAAAGTTAAAATTCGAACACGCACGAAAGCAAATCTGGCAAAGATGTGATGCTTAAAAATGATAAATTATTTGGTGAGTGCCAGTATCATCTCTCATACTCCGGCGGCGGAGAAGAGGAATGAGCCAACAAAAGGCCAGCGTGTGAACCCTTGAAAGAGATATCCTCCAGTTGCACTGCGTCTATCTCTAGTAATGGGCTCTCTGGCGCTATGTGTGGAGAACGTGTCAATGGCAATAACCGAGTGAGTGGCTTTTTCATTTTACTACTTTTGCGACTCGGTTGCATAGAAGTCCGTTGAGCCCTGGTATCTGGATCAGACCTGGGAAGCGGACCCACAATGGATGTTGACCCAAACGAGCAGTCAGAAAGAGGGGGAGGATGGATGGCAGAGGTACTGTTTGGGAACTCGGTTTGGAAAACACGAGGCCTCAATTGTCCCAAGGCCAGATCGATAGAGGACTCTGGACGGTATGATTCAGAGGCGCTCGCTAAGAAGCGATCGCTCGGTGACCAGTACATAACAGTTGCACCTGTATGATCGTTTGTGACGAACACACCCGTGTGTGCAGACGCGGCGGATGGAACTAACTCCGTTAAAGATTGGTTGGCGCTGGGAAGCGGACTAGCGAATGGATCAAACAAGGCCGAGCTGGCGATATAATCAGCATCGTTGACCCCACGCTGTGAGAGTGAGCCAGGGTTCTCGGTGTTTTCATAGAAGGAATTGGCCATGTAGCAGGAGGTCGGTACTCCCCCTTGAGAAGGCTTCCTATAGAAAAAATGGGCAAAACGATCCCATCGACGTAACTTGCGCTGATGTGGTGCTGCGTTTTGACGACTCCATACAAGAAAAGATAGGAAGACAAGTAATATTGCTGCCGAGATCGATCCAATTATTATCCCAGTAAACTGTGCATTGGTCAGATCAGACCTGCAAAATTTTCTAGGTCATAAATATCAGAATACATGCTAAGCTGCTAACCTTCTTTGAGGAGAAGCTTCAGAAGTCTGAGAAGCACTAGTCTTTGTAGTCGAGGGAACCTGAAATATGGTCACGCTATTTAGAGACAAGACCCCATTATTACTGTCGCTGTTCACGAGGGTTATTGAATACTCTTTGAGTGGGTCCAATTCAGCCTGAAAGAACAAGACAGAATCCGGAACCAGTACCGGTGTAGCAGCTTGGTATTGAAATTCCTTTCCTTCAAAATTCTGGAGACATCGCTTCAACATTTACAGGACACCATCACAATGAATAAATACATACAACGGTATACTGGCCACTGCTGATATTTGTCATGCCTTGGATCTCAACGCCTGCAGCGGCGTGAAAGGTGAGAGACACCGAGGATCCATGCGTTGTCGTTGTGTGGTATGGAACAGTGACAGTATTGTTCGGTATGCCCTGTACTGAAGCTAATGACCATCCCTTCGAATATGATAACGACGAGGAATTATTGTTGTCATATTTCAAAGGAATTATAGTTGCATCTCTAGAATAAGGGTGCTCAAAAGGCCGGCAGTTTGATAAATGAGTCGGTGAAATACCCAGAGATTGTAGAGTAAATAGATGCTTCGTAAAAGTGGAGTACTTCCGATGAATTTAGTGCGCATGTAAGAGATAGCTCGTGCGGCCCGGGGTGTAAGCCAAAATGTTCGAACAACACAATCTTAGAAGTAGGTGTCACTTGAGAATACAAGGAGGAGTCGAGGCGGATGTCATATGAACCAGTGGTGGTCCCGCGCAAAGATATACCAGTTCCTTCAAAAAAAAAAGTTATCCCTTGATTCACTCCGTATGCAAGGTAAAATGAACTCTACCCCAAAAATAAAGAGTTAAAGATGCAGAATTAGAAGTCGTGCGATGCGCTGAAATATTAGTTTCAAAGGACCACTGTTCTGGAAATTGATGATTCACTTGAGTAGACTTTTCGAAAATCAAAACGACGTAAAACTCACCAAAAGGAGCGTAGATAAAAGAGGGACTGGTATGTGGAACCGTGAAGTTCCATTCGGACATGAAGGAAGCAAGAAAGAAGTATTGGGTGCATCAGCGCCGTCAAAGACTAACCATGTTAACCCTGGAGGCTCGGAGGGACTACTTATGTAATTGTAGAGTACTTACCAGCAGAGGCTGGAATGTTGATCACGTGTGCGCGTCGTTCCATTCTGAATTGATGGCACTCTTTATCCCCCGATACCACCATCATCATGGACGTTAACGAACAGGCTCATCTCATAGAGTCAATTGTAGGCGAACATATCGACAAGCGTTCCGAGATTCTACAAAATCTAGGTCTTTATAGTCTTCCAGAACCTCAGAAAATCTACAAAGACATCGAACGAAAATTATTGTTGCCTCCAGACAAAGTTCCCTATCATTGGCTTCCAGATCTACAATTGTATAGTGCTTTTCATCAGAGAATGGGATGCAGTTCCAATACTGATCGTTTCAGACATTGGGAGCATCAATTAGAAATCCCTACCCTGCTAAGAATCGATCCATCCCCTCCCCCTACAAGCTTATCTTTTATACGGACTGGGCTAGATGGTCATGTCACTGGATATAAAGAGGTGCACAATAAATGTTCCATGCCATCCGAACTTGACGACGCCTTCTTTTCGGACAAATAGATACCCAGTGCCCGGTTAACCACTGGCTTGACGTCCACATCCCTCGATCGAGCTCCTGCACCAAATAAGAGTTTTGTCAGAGGGAAATCTGGATACCTACCTTTTAAACCTGGAGGCCTTAATGATATACTCAATGAACTTGACAAATTGGAACCAATATGCGATTGTAAGCAACTTCGCACTGTTCCTCCGGGCTTTGTCCGTGGCCTGTGCCTCCCCAGAGAAGACGCTGTGGAAAATGACTCTCTAGAACTCTTGAATGCCGCTTTCAGTGGTGCTATCCAAGAAGGACATGTACTCCTGATTTACTTGATGTGATATCGATACTTATCACATGATAGGATGATAGACGCTCTGTCCATCCAGCTGAAGGTGAAGAAACACTCCAGATCGAGCCCACGATTGAGATAGACGACTTGTTGCCGGCTTCGGTAGGCACATTCACTGTCCTCCGTCCTCGTACTCATGGTCTTCTTGGCAGAGATCGCACCTGAGGCCTGCCCAGGCGCCCCCTCAATTAAAGCGTCAAAATGTGCATAAACGCGATTGGGCACATGTCGTCGACACTAGTAGACCTATGTCTAATTTCTACAAACTGGTTCCTGAGATGGCTCGAAAGGTGCCTGTCTAATGACTTCTATATGCTCAGTTGACTTGAAGTTTCTGGTACAGTTCCCGTTCGAGCTAGATACCTTTCAGAAGCAAGCTGTTTATCGTCTTGAGAGGGGTGATTCGGTCTTCATTGCCGCTCACACATCAGCAGGAAAGACAGTCGTGGCAGAGTATGCCATTGCACTTGCAGAAAAGCATATGACGAGGTTGGTGGCCATATATTGGATGCTGTATCCGACTTGATTGTGTAGAGCTATCTACACTTCTCCGATCAAGGCGCTGTCCAATCAAAAATATCGGGACTTCAAGACAACCTTTTCAAGCAACTCCGTTGGAATATTGACAGGGGATGTACAGATCAATCCCGAAGCTAGCTGTCTCATTATGACGACTGAGATCCTGAGAAGCATGCTGTATAAAGGCGCAGATCTAATTCGTGATATTGAGTTCGTCATTTTTGACGAAGTTCACTATGTCAATGATGCAGAGGTGCAAATCTAGCCCATTCATCTACCCTGATATTGATGCTATGGCAGCGAGGTGTCGTCTGGGAAGAAGTCATTATCATGCTTCCCGACCATGTCATTATTATCCTCCTTTCTGCCACTGTACCTAATACTAAAGAGTTTGCCGATTGGGTTGGGTATGTCTCCTCGTTTTCGCAATCTTTCTCCCTTACATAGGTTCTGTCCCCTAGGCGAACCAAAAAAAGGGACATCTATGTTATTTCCACCGCACAACGCCCAGTTCCCCTTGAACATTATCTCTATGCAGGTCGAGAGACCTACAAGATTGTGGATTCGAAGGGCCAATTCCTTTCGCTGGGGTATACACTTCCCGTTGAATCATGTTTTTCGAATCTAAGTTCTAATCTCAAGGTACAAGGACGCTGGTGATGCGCTTCGCAGAAAGCAGGACAAGGATCGTGAAGCTGCTGGCTTACCTCCTGTGCAAAAAGTAGGTGCTCGAGGTGCTGCAACTGCACAGAGGGGCCAACGCGGCGCACCACGAACTGTTACATCTGCACCAAGGGGGCGGGGAAGTGTGGCAAGCTCTCGCACCATGCATGCCTCCATGGACAAAAATTTATATGTCCACCTCGTTGGGTATTTGAGAAAGAAGGATCTATTGCCCGTCGTGGTCTTCACTTTCTCGAAGAAAAAATGCGAGGAGAATGCGGCTACCCTGATCAATGCCAATCTTTGTACAGCCAGCGATAAGAATGCAATCCATGTCACTATTGAAAAGGCGCTATCACGACTCAAAGGTCAATTGAAGTCACATTCATCTCCCTATAAAGCATTGATCACCATGTTACAGGCTCTGACACGAAACTTCCGCAGATAGGTAGGATGAGAGATCTTCTATCTAGGGGTATTGGTGTACACCACGGTGGTCTACTTCCGATTGTTAAAGAAGTATGTGTTATATGGGTTGCAAAGTGTGCACCTTGACGAGGTATCAGGTTGTAGAGATTCTTTTTGCCCGCGGACTGGTGAAAATATTGTTTGCAACCGAAACCTTTGCAATGGTACAATATTTCCTTTTAGATTCAAAGTGAGTTTTGCTGATCATCTCAGGGTGTTAATATGCCTGCTAGAAGCGTGGTATTTTCCGGAATACGGAAGCATGACGGCCGCAGCTTTCGTGATATCCTCCCTGGAGAATATACCCAAATGGCAGGACGCGCTGGTCGGCGTGGTCTGGATGCTACAGGTACAGTGATAATTGTTGCAGGTGATACTCTTCCGGAGGTGTGTTAAATCTGCGTTGATTGTCCTACCTGATATCTGATGACGGCTTTGCTACTAGCAAACAACATTGAATCATATGTTACTTGGGACACCAGCGAGATTATCTTCTCAGTTCAGGTTGACTTACAATATGATCCTTAATCTTCTCCGTGTGGAAGCCCTGAAGGTCGAAGAGATGATCAAGAGAAGTTTCTCAGAGAATGCATCACAGCGCCTCCTGCCTGTACAGCAGAAACAGGTTATTGAAGTAAGCCTGGATCGGATGTATGGACCCGTCCTGTTAACATCTTATTTCTGTCCAGAGCGAAGAACACCTTTTGTCATTACCTAATTTGGAATGTGACATCTGTAACACAGACATCAGCGACTTTTACGACTGCTGTTCACGGCTCGTCAACTTGAATCAAAGATTGTTGACGATTGCTACGACACAGCCCCAAGGGAATAAGATTTTTTCGGCTGGCCGGGTCGTTATTTTATGTGATAACGTGAGTAATGACCTTTACATTCTCATCCGCATATCAATGACCGCGGAGCTACAGCACTTCCACACCAATAACATTGCGGTACTTCTGAGACAGGCACCTACCCAGGCATCTGTCCCAGGAGTCTCTGATCATATGAAAACATATTTTGTCCTTGCTTTAGTCTCTCCGCAGACCAAGGCCGGAAGTCATGGTTTGCGAATCCATAAGCACAATATACTACTACTGACTGGGACTTGTCTTGAAGATATTGATTCTCGAAATCTCAGGCCACACTGGCCTCCTACTCTTCAATCTCTTCAAGTTTCCAATGGCGTTTATGAGTTTACAAAAGTACCCATAATAAGCATTGCCTTGGTGACTGAGGTTATGATCAAGGTAGAGCTCACACATCTATCAATAAGTCACTGATGCAATGGAGATATTCAGGTCAATGTTGGAAGCATTGTTGATTCTCATAAGATCACTCCTATGAAAGAGGCTGCTTCAGCTTTGGCTGCGGTTGTGGCAGAGTGGCAGGCAATTGGCAGTATTCCCGAGGTGGAATGGGCACGGCTGCGAACATTAGAGTTTCAGGAAGTACTTCGATCACGGAACTCCCTCAGATCCCAGGTCTCCCATTACCGCTGCCTGCTCTGTGACAATTTTGAGGAGCATGTGAGCATCACAGTTGTCAGTTTTGGATTGCTGATTTACACTCCGTAGTTCACCCTTACCCATGGCATTGAAGTCCTTCGTAGGAATATTGCCCAGTTGAAACTGGCGATTTCTGATCAGAACTTGGAACTCATTCCTGATTATGAGCAGAGGATAGAAGTGCTCAAGGAACTTAAGTTCATCGATCACACGTCTACAGTCCTACTCAAAGGCAGGGTTGCTTGTGAAGTGAGTCCATGGTTGCAATGAGATTGTTTTCTGAGTCAGACGTATTATAGATTAACTCCGCTAGTGAATTGATTCTTACAGAACTCATCCTGGAGAACATGCTGGCAACATATACACCTGAAGAGGTCGTGGCATTGTTGTCTTGCTTTGTATTTCAAGAGAAGACCGAGGTTGAACCTGTGATTCCCCCCCGGTTGCAAGAGGGCCGTGATGCTATCTTGGTGATAAGTGATCGAGTTGCCCGTGTACAAGATCGCCATAAAGTTCCGGCAGAAGAGTTCAGGACCGATCTCAAGTTTGGCTTGATGGAGGTTGTTTATGAATGGGCAAAAGGCATGGTAATGCACCTATCTGTTGAATGTCTTGTCTGGCAACTGAGATGTCCCCCTCAGCCATTTGAGCAGATCACATCTCTCACAGATGTTGCGGAGGGAACAATAGTTCGGGTGATAAACCGTCTGGACGAGACTTGCCGAGAGGTTAGGGACGCTGCACGCGTAATTGGGGACGCAGAGTTGTTCAAAAAGATGGAGGAGTCCCAAGCAAGTATAAGAAGAGATAGTACGTTCTGCGAATTTCTGTATCATGTCCTCTCTCTGATCCCTATTCCACCTAGTTGTATTTGCTGCTAGTCTGTATTTCTAAGCCTTTTCGCAGCAGAGTTAGTTGGTATGAACGAAAAAAAATCTGAACCTCCATTGGGAGTTATATTTCATCAGCTATGTATCTGTATCTTTTCCCTACATGATCATCAGTTATGGCCAGCAACTATAGGTAGTGCAATATGATTTCGATATCCTTCTTCGGGCCTCGTTAAGTGTGCAGCGTCTGTGGTGGGTGGCAAGACTTGAGACAGGGATGTAAATAATCACATAGGGCACTGACAGGCTGTTCAAACACCTAAAGCCGGCTGAACAGTTTCCATCTTAAACTAACCGTCCTATTTCAAGGCGGGGTCTGAACTTTTCAAATCTACAGAACAATAATAGGTTCTTACGAGATGATCTCAGCATTATCATCAGGAGCATGGCCTCCACCTCCACCCGATACTGTCCAAAATGTCATGTGCTGCGGACTCCAGAGGGCAAATTATTCATTACCACTTAGGTTTGTCGTGTTATTCGGCATCGCTGACCCACAGCGTGTCCTCCGAATTGAGATGGGCACATTACTAGGTGTCTGCGCCATAAATCTATGGTTCAGGGGATCTAATACCGTTTTACACTATCAAATATTTGAGTTGACTCAAGTTCTCGACCCAAAGAGACTCTAGTGCAACAGGTCTATAATCAATTG
>CEMT01387564.1:7926-18192 GCA_900068985.1 Pterula multifida
TCGGCTGCCCGTAGCCATGTGCTGACTGCCCTCTCGGTGATTAGGACAAAGGGAAAGAGAAAGCTGATCCACAATCTCGACACTGCACCCCAACCCCGACGATTCCGTTTCCGCATGAGCAAGGGAACAGCATGATAAAAACTCCGGGACCCCCCAGCACTACGGCGGAAGCGACGAGCACCGTAGATACACGTATTGCTACCTCCAGTCGTTCAATTGCCACGCCTACTCCCTTGTCCACGTCTATCACAACACCCACGCCTACAGTATGTCATTAATTTGTACATTCTCTGATTGATCCTGAAGCTGACATCTTCCTGCTCAAGCACGCTTCGTCATCCAGTCACGACATCAAGAATACAAGCAAAATACCTCACACGTGTATAGATTGGACGCTTGGTCGTTGTAAATATGGTGATGCATACCATCGGTATCATGGACCTGTTTCGCCTTCAGTACGATCCCTTTCTCTCCTCTTCCTTCTGTCCTGGTCTTGGTCCGGATCCTGATATTATTCTCTTAAGCATACTTCGTCCTCCAGCCACCTTGTTAAGGATACAAATAGAATACGTGAGACATGTCTGAATTGGACCAACGGTTGCTGTAGATGGGGCAATGTATGCCATCGGTATCATGGACCTGTCCCGCCGTCGGTATGTTCTGACTTTTCTTTTCCCCGCATCTTTTGATGGTATATGCCTTTAGGCATTGCAAACACACAGCCCTTCTTCCGTTATCTCCTCTCCGCCTTTGCTCAATTCTCAACCCCAACCCGTGAGCCCTCCCATTCAGCCGCGCCTCTTCCGCTGACTTGATACTGACGGGCCATGATTCGCTAGGATCCCCCACAACAGCAAGCACAGGAAAAATTGACCCAAACATGTCGACAGTGGGTGCAAGGATGGTGCGCCTTCTCTGACGACAAATGCCCGAGGTATCATACCTATGATATCCCTGTACGCATTATATCCTTTTTCCTCCAGCTTAGCATTGATCTTTTGTTTGAAATCATCTAGGCGGAAGATCCACTTCCTTATACCATCAATGATTACAACCGACTCCTTGTGACCTCCGGGTTCGCAGTAGAGGAAGTTACAACAGCGTTCGATACGTCTTGGGTCTTCATCGATGGTGTACCGGTGAGTTTTGGTGGGGCCGAAGAGTTGAGGGAGATGTCTAAACCCTTTGGAACTGTTGTGGACGTTATTATCAGGGGGAAGTCTATGGCAAACGGCGCTCTTCCGACTCAGACTATGGATAAAGGTCCTTCCAACACTGCGATGAGACTGGACAAGAAAGGAAAGACCACGAGTCAATCGCCCTCGCCTCAGCCTCAGTCGGAGATGCTCTCTGTCAAGGTGCTATACTCGAAGCCTCAGGAAGCTTCGCTAGCTGTTACCTCCCTAGATGGCTCTCGCGTCCTCCATTCAACCATCTCAGCTCGATTACCACTCAGTATTGCCTCAGGGAACAGGACTAGATCACGGAATACCTCGCTACGGGTCGAATGGGATGCCCCCAGAAAAGTAGGCTACGGAGGTTACAAGACCCTTGCTCAGGCTGAACACGCTATCTCCTTGGCTCATGGCGCCCTTCTCGGAACCGAGCATATTTCTGCGTTTATTCACTACGAACTGCCTGCCGTCAGCACATTCACAGTCCGATTTGTTCATCTTCCTGTTGACACGACGAAGGAGGACATGAAACAATTTGGGAATCCAGTGGATATCATGTGGGAAGCGCCCAATTACAACCAAGACGATCTCGAAAAGGGCATATCCTCCGTAAAATCCCAACTTTCTCGATTTGGCGATCTCACTGTATTTGAAATTATGCCTCCTCCCCACCGCCACGGAAAGATCCGCGCTTGGGCTCGATATTCCACCGTCGCAGAAGCAAAATCTGCCGCGCTCAACTCTAACGGCAAACGCGTATATGGGATCAAAGCGTGGCTTGGAGTTGCGCACGTTACGACGATTGAATATGTCCTGAAGGAGTGGGAATATTATCGAATTACGGATGCACTCGGATGGCTGAGGAAGACGGTTTGGCTTAAAGGGCAAAAAATGATCGTCACAGAGAGTCTAGGGAAGCCCATGCCAGGTCAGGCAACGGTTAGGTTGATAGCGGAAGACTTGAAGCTGTTGGCCCAGGTGAAGGCGGAGGTTGAGACCGCGCTGAAAGGGGAGGTCGTCATGGAGCCTGAAGCAGACGAGGCAGTTGAATCAGGGAAAGGATCAAAGAAGATGTTGGTGTTGTGGGATTCGTTTTTTGGCCATGCGGTGGGCTTGGATTTCTTGATGGGCTTGAGATCGATACATCCCCAGGTCAGGATCGAGAGGGATGCGGTCAGGAGGAAGCTGAGGGTTTGGGGGAAACCAGATTCCCGGGCAATCATCAAAGATTTACTCATTGAGAAGGTGAAAGAGCTGAGGCAGACAAAATTTCATTTTATTCCTATACCTGGGAGGATATTGGGGGCGTTCATGAAAGAGGAGTTGTTACCCCTGCGAAGGGAGCTTGGACCCGAGAAGGTTTTTGTTCTTACTTGGGAGGGAACACTCAGAATACGAGGGGATGAGGTGAATTATCACAAGGCAGTAGAGGCGGTTCAAAGATGCCAGGAGCGTTATCCAGCCCTCCGTCATACGGTTGCAACCTCGACGAGTTCTCGGTCCCGCGATTGTCCTGTTTGTTTCGGAGAGCTCACCGCACCCATCATCCTTCGTTGCGGACATGCCTACTGCAAGTCATGCCTCTCCAGCTATCTCGAATCCGCAATCGAGCACAAGACTTTCCCTATACACTGTCTTGGCGATGAGGCCAAATGCACTGCACCGATCTCGATCTATACAGCAAAAAGGGTTCTTACGTCGTCTCAGTTCGAGGCTTTGGTTCAGGCTTCATTCCAAGCTTATGTTCAAGCTCGATCGAAGGAATTTAGGTACTGTCCTACACCGGACTGTTCACAGATCTATCGACATCCTGCTCCGCCTGGTTCGGTCCTGCAGTGCCCTTCATGTCTCGTTAGGATATGTCCTTGTTGTGATACGGAATACCACGACGGGCTCGATTGTCCTACGTCTGGATCTGGCGAGAAGTTCACCAAGGAGAGCGATCGACAGTTCCATGAGTGGCGAGCTGGTAAAGGTTCGGATGTGAAGGAGTGTCCTGGGTGTAAAGTGGTTATAGAACGAACTGAAGGCTGCAATCATGTCAGGTGTACCAAGTGCGGCATTCATATGTGTTGGGTATGTCTGGTGGTCAAGGACAGCGGTAGTGAGGTATACGAGCATATGAGGGAAGTACACGGAGGGTTTGGAGGGGGCTGGGATTTATGGTGAAGTATAGAGCTAGAAAAAGACCTATTTATTCCTTCATCTATTGGTGTATTTCTTTCTTCTTTTCCGCCTCTTTCTGGTGTTGTCTGATGTAGATGTTATATGCTGTTCCTTTATCGTGGACTATGTTGTATCCCTAAGTATCGTAAAATGATGTATTCTTCGGAAATAATTATACTGATGAAATTCACCCCTCAACTAGGCTCGTGAACAGTACACTATGAGGGTTGGTGCAGTGTAACCTGATAGACACCCTTTCTTCGCCTCGACCACATAGAGAGAGCCCTGGTCAATGGCTTATCTTCAATATCTCTCGCAAGCAGCTCTAGGAAGATCCTTTTCATCGATTACGGCAATCTTTGAGCTTCAAGCTTCAAGCTCCGTTGATTCAAGCCAGCCAATATAAATGGACTTATGAGCAAGGGTGGAACCTGGGCACGCTGTACCAAGTTGAACTCTAAGTTCGAAATGGCCCGAGAAACCATGTGGCCCAACTTCACACTCGAGCACCGTATAATCGAAATTCTGTGAGGAACGAGCCTTTGTTAACATACATGATTGTAACTGTGCAACATTGCTCAGCTCGAGCTCTCTTTCCTAACTTTACGCCCATGCAGAGGGCGCGGAGCACTTACCGCAGACAAAACATAACGCGACTAGCTGCAGCCATGCGTATAGATTAGTGCCAGTCACTTTAAAAAAGGGCGCTCGATACTCTGTGCGGACAAGTAGCATGGCAAAGAGGAGTCAGACGGAATGATTCGGATATTATTTCCGACCGGGCAGATGATAAGCACCTTGCCATGAGTTCGTTGTGTGGCCAAAAGCCCACACGAGAATCGAGACTCACCACTCGAACTGTACCGTACTTCAATGAGTACAAGAAACTTATCGAACGAAAAAATCGAAGGATCTGAGCCTCCGTCAAAAAGGAGGGTCTCACAGGAGAATAGATTCTAGCGCTTGCTACTTGTCAGCACTGACAACTTGAATTCTTCCGATTACGACTACTGTCAAGGGTAGTTAGGAACGAGGTGCAAGCAAAACACGAGGCTCGGATAACTCCGTAGTCGCAAAACCGTATAAAAAGCGAATGTAAATGCAGTATTCTTTCTTTATCCCTCATCAAACAGGTCCACATTGTATGAAACGATTTGCCCCTCAATGGTCAATTCTACCATGCTTTATACCTCTCCATAACGTACTGGACTAACTTCAGTACTATCGACGAAGCCAGTGGCTTCAGTGTTCCCTAGATTGATTATAGATCAATCTACTGTAGCTGTTATCATCTGATCGCCCTCTTCCGCGAGATACGAGGCAGTATATCCTCGTACGCGATGTTCATTTTCAAGGAGTGGATCCTTGAATACCCTGCCCCAGAGAGATGAATCTCTGGGAACTTAAGAGTCGAGCGACTCTTGAGCTATGAAATGATTAGATGTGTTATGCTATGGGACATGCTGTCGTTTACATGGAGAGCTTCCTGTGACTCTTGCCACAGGATGGGATGATCGTTTTTGGACCGTGTGAGATCCTGTTTGGAGGCGTTATTAATTTTTGGGCTGCATATTACCTCTTCGTGAGGTCTTTCTCTTCTAGTGAAAAGAAAGAATCGTCCTTTGGAAAGGTACATTCAATATTGATCGTCTCCTGGTCTGCGCCTTGTTGACGTGCTTAATTGGTTCCAAACTGACTTCAAATGACATGTTGCTCTATTTTGTGACTGACTATCTGTTATTTCAAGTTGTGTACCTCGATGGGTAGTATTTGGGTTGTAGGCTTAGGCACAAACTAACTTCTTTTTTTCTTTGATCCTTTGTGTATTCCAATGTTCTGCTTAGTCCTGCACAAGTACATAATAATAATCACTATTCCCTTGGCATTATCTGGTCTCTGTCTTCCTTCCTTGCAGCAGTGATATTAGAATTTCCATCCCTCCTTTCCAGCATCAAGTCAAGGCCGCTGGCTTTTTCAGAGCCTGATTCAGTGAATGTGTGGCGGTGCAAGTGATTATGTAATGTAACAACTTAGAATCTTCGACAGTTCGCTGGGTTGCGGTACTACACTTGAAGCTTGAAGTCATCCGTCATAAGCATGATGGCCGTTTTGGGATTGAGTTCTAGGAACAACCCTCTTCAACCACATTCTAGAATGATGCCTCACCTGCATAGAAGCTTACATACGGAAGTACTTAGTATAGGAAATCACCAGCATGATGAACCCCAAAAATACAAAGTAGTTACGCAATTTCATTGCTAACAAAGTTCTCTTCTTCCATTTCTCTGCTCCGTCTCCGTAAACGTTGTAATCTCCCCAGATAGGCTTCCTCATCCACCACCACATCATGAACAACGGACCCGGAAACAACACTACCTTCCCAGCACTGTCCGGATCTGGCCTCATGTGCATCCCGTCAGCCGATCGTGTCAGACGTGTCTCCTACCCGGGGCGTCGGACTCGATACCATGAAACGCATTGGCTGTGAACAGAGCCATCGAGTGAGTTGTGGACCATGCGGTTGTACGATTGTGTGGCTTCATCTTTGACATCGAAATAAGAAACTTTTCCCTCGATGATGGGTTTGATGAGCTTCATGATGTACTCGACTTGTGTTTCGATCGTGAAAATTAGGCTATTGTGTCCCGTAGCGGTGTTTGGTCCTAAAAAAGGTCGCAAAGTGATGAACATTGAATAGAATGGTAGATAACATGGAGAGATCGGATATAGGGGACGTGCACGAAGATGAGTCAAATTGAGGATGGGTACGTGAAAAATTCTCAAAATGCCAAAGCAGACGTACCAGCTATTAGGCCCAAGTTTGGGAATCCAGGAATTGTTGTGCCATGGTATGCTTGGGCACCGTCATGCATATCGTAATACTCTTCCACCGTCATTCCAGTCAATCCCTTCAAAGGTATGGGAAAGGTGTTCTATCCGAGTTCAATCTTTTGTCAGTATCATTATCTTTGCAAATATGATAGCACCTGTTTACCCACCGTGGTATATCCGGTAGCAGTGATAATGACGTCAAAAGGCATAAATACCCCTGTCGAGAAAATCATAAGTCATTCAGTCCGAAGTAGAATTTGGAAAGGTTAGCCGAACCCAACCTTTTCTGGTCACGATCCCGCCTTCCACGGTCTTTTCAATCCCATCGAAATTGGGAGTCATATTTTGTTTGCTCAAAGATTTGAAGTATCTGCTGTCGCGATCAAGGACAATTCTTTTGCATCCTACATCTGTCAAAGGATCGAGTGAGACTGATTCATATCCAAGGGGAAGTCGAAAAGTGGAATATACCATAGTCAGGCTTTATCTTGTCCTGATATTCTTTAGGGACGAACTCTCGCAATTCGCGCTCAAATTGCTAGTTCGAGGTTACTCAGAATGATATCAAAAGGCTTTGGTAGTAGGTACAACATACAGGTCGAAGGATCCAACGATTGAGGAACTTTGACCGAAGCAAGAACCAATTAAGTTCGAGCTATTAATAGAGGGCACAACGACAATGAGAAAAATATCAAAGGCAGAAGGCCAAGCTGTGACTCACTCTTGTCCAGATAGCCCAGCGCGTCAACCGCATAAAGATCGGAAACCAAGAGAAAAAAAGTTGCCACCCAGGCGTATATTCCCACCAAAGCTTAAGGAATCGGTCAGGAGGCTGTACTAGGTGATCGCGGGCAGTGGCTCACATCTCGTTTGTACCATGCAGGTGTCCGTATAAAGTGAGTGACCTGAACAGTTGGGTCCTCGGTTATGATAGGAATAAATTGAGCTCTGTCACGGTAGTTCATCTACTCATGGATACTCGGAGGGAGGTAGTGAGAAAACATACGAGGAAGATCCATTCCCAATAACACAGACACGCTTTCCGTGTAAATCAACACCCCAGTTCCACCTCGCCGAATGGAATATCTCGCCTTTGAAGTCGTGGATACATTTAATCTCTGGGAAATGTGGGATGTCCAGGATACCAAGTGCAAACAGAATTATCCGAGCCTTGTGCGTCTCTGTCTTTCCTTCACTTTTCGAGTTTACGTAATCACGAGATTCCTTGCTGGTCCGAGGGTCAATGGTAACGATAGTATACGCGTTTTCCTTCACGTTCCACTCCGCTGAAACGACTTTCGCATTGAAAACGACGTGAGGGAATATATCGTATTTCGTGGCGACACGATGCCAGTATGCTTTGATTTCTGCACTTGCACCGTGTGAGTGGCTGAAAGTATGATCAAGGTCTGTCGATATAGTGTAGAGATGTATGGGAGTGTCCGAGGCTGCTCCCTGTGAAATTTTCAGTAACGCTGGGATACTATCACTTGAACGAGGTGGGCTCTCTTTCAATCAAACATACGGGGTATATATTATCCTTCGAAGGTAGTGAGATGCAAAGCATTGAAATGCTACTAGGGTGAACCTACTCTCCAGGTTCCAGCACCTTCAGGCGCTTTCTCGTAAATCTAATGGATAAAGTGCAAGCATCAGTTGGGACGACGCCTTTCACAAGAATAGGAACACCACAATGATCAAATACTTACCGTGAAATTCACATATCCATACTTCCTTTTCAACGCTATCTCGGCAGTCAAACCTCCAAGCCTGCGTTAATCAATGGTGAATTCGCTGAAGCCATTAGGCTATTGAAGGATACAATCTGCGTACCCCGCGCCAATAATGGCTATATGAGGACTTGCAGACGTATGAGTTGGCTTACTATGGCTCATTTCTGTTATGATGGATGCGAAGAAATAGGAGGAAGAGAGCGATACTATTTATACTCACATCTCATATGGGTCTCGGGTCATTCTCAGAGTCAGACACTGTGGGATGGTACATTGGTGTATTACGTAATAATGGTCGTAGAAATCTTCTCAGTGCTGGGGATGGCCATTGCTTTACGATCTGATCCTGACAGTTGACTTTAGAACTATAGTATCCTTAGGGCGTGTGACAACAAACCATCGGATCAGATCGTAAAAGTCTGTTACTCCCAGTGATGCTCAAGACCAGTGTCAGTTCATCTCCATTGGGTATGCCAAGTGTAGTTCACTACCAACTCAGCCTTTACACCAAGGGAAAGACAGAAAGCTCCGCGGGAGTTGTATTGCTGAAGGTCGAAACATTGAAGTTCCTCCGATCCAGATCATTGGATCATCGCTCGATGTGTGTGTTGTTCATGAGAACCAGTGAGGTCACTAGAACAACTAGGATCTTCGACTATCCTACCACACTCTTGGATAGCTACATGTACAGAATTCGAACCCTTAACGAGGGGTATGAATTCGAACTAACAGAATACCATACCTAACATACTAAGTTTAATCCTTGACTCTTCTTTGAGAATATGTCATAGGCTTGAGTCAAGGTCTAAACCCATCGGAATGCTAGGCATTCATATTGCATTGGCACTTTGTGCACGAAAGGACAGGGATGATGTCATATCCGAGGGAAAGCCTAATCGCCGACTGTTCAATCTCATAAACACTTGCAATGTTGGTAGACTTATTTTTCCAGCCCATGAGAAATACAATACGAATCCAGTACTTTTTCTTTGGTATGATGACGAGGCTCTCAACCACAGAAGACATGTTGACCAATTACATCATTCAAATAAGAAATCAGAAACACAGACGCTACGTCCTTTTATCGACAATATCCTCACTATGCTTCCATATCCTATCCATCTGCTCCTCTGATGCCAATACCTTTCCTTTCACATCATCTCCATGATTATCAATAAACTTCGGCTTACCCTCTTCACCCTTTCTTTGCATTCCAGCGAAAAGCCAGTCTCCACAATCAAGACTGGATGTACCGACCATTCTGGTGAGAATGCTGGACGGACCCCGAACGTAGGATGGGAGGGATTGAAAGATATTGGTGTCGACAAGACCGGGGTAGGCGTGCGTGAATGAGATGGTTGGGTGGTTTTTTGCAAAACGCTGTAGGAAAGCCAGTGATATGAGGAACCAGCTAAAGCTTGGATGGAATCGAGTAAGGAACAAACCTGTAAAGCCACGTCGTTCATCACCAAGCAATGATTTGCTGCTTTCGCTAGGGTATATCCCTTTTTAAGGTCCAGATCATCCCAGTCTATTCTTCCGAGAGTTCCTCTCTTCGAGTCCAACACTGTCATAACCTTACTGCCCCCCATGCCTCGCTCCGCTGCAGCAGCTTCGAGAGAGGGAATAAGCCCACGTGTGAACAAAAAGCGGGTATAGTAGTGCAGCATCATTTTGATATCGTTGGGCTCGTCTGGAGAAGCTGGTGTTCGCGACTGGGTGGTCAAAATTCCAGGAGTGAGAACGAGATGGGTTATTCGAGGAAGACTTTCACGGAGAGACGTGATGAGCGGATGGACTTGTGAGGGAAGAGAGACATCGCATCTATGATTCGGTGTACGAATGGTCAGTGATACAAGCATAATCCTGAGAGGCACCACCACATACCTGTGAAACTCATAGGTCCCTTGCGAGTTCAGGGCTTTCATATCTGAGATAACTTTCTCAGCCGCAGGCGCATTGCGACCTACGAGATGAATCGTGGGATTTGTTGAGTACTGGGCGAGTTTAACGGCTAGTGCTGCACCAATTCCGTTCGTGCCACCAACAACGACCTGTCGTAACGATGAGTGGTGAGATAGATAGGTAAAAGTACGATATTTGTGCGTACTGCAATAGGAGAGTCAAGTTTAGTTGCAGAATTTGTAGCTTTGGCAGAGGTAAGGGATGGCATGACAATGTATTGCTGGCGATACTGGAAGAGACAAGCAGCTAGAATGCAGGTGAAGGAGGTTATATAAGCTACAAACGGCATAGATTACGCCAGCTTATTTAACAGCACTGACTGAACTGTCAGTCTTGGCTCGAGGAGCTGACGTATGCTTTAGAATTTTGATCGGATCACTGCTGCTTTTCGTGCC
>CEMT01387566.1:0-12723 GCA_900068985.1 Pterula multifida
AGTGTGAATCAAGCAGAGGAGGACAACCATGTTCAATGACTGACTAAAGTTTAATCAATTCGGGTAGGGAGTATCTTGATAATATCTCATGTAGTACAGCATCTACGGTGATCGTTTGTATTTGTTTACTTAAGAAGCAAACCCTGCATGTAAAATCTTGTTCCTCCCCTTTGTACTGCATGAATACTTTTTGATCAAATTCCCTCGCACCGCATAGACATGCATGTTGAGATGCACACTTTATGCCTGAGGCCCGAAACACTCCATCCCGGGTGATTCGGTGAACTGTTACCTTAAAAAGCGCGCAGTAGCCATCACAAGTGACAACTCTAATACTATATCGATGACTACCCTTGGTCGCCTGACCACGGCTCAAGAGCAAGCTTTGACGACGTTCAAACAGCATCTAATTCAAAACAATCTCTATCAGGTAGCCAACGAAGAGTACTTAGCATCTTATGATGACGCCACACTTCTGTACGTCGATGCACCTGCACAACCACGATTTATTACTAGTATATTCACCCGTGTTATTTCAGTCGCTTCCTCCGCGCCCGCAAATTTGACCCGGCCAAGGCACATAAACAGTTCACTACGGCAGAAGCCTGGAGGAAGGAACATGATGTAGATCGTGCCTTCGCCAATTTCGATAAAGATGAACTGGAGAACATTCGTGTGTTCTATCCCATGTGGACTGGCAGACGGGATAAGGTGAGATTTTCTTCAGCCTCTCATCTTTTCAGAGACATTACGGCGGGCTGGCCGGATCGAGTCCTCTAGAGGGTGCCTGTACAACCATATATGCTCTCTTGGTGGATTGGGTGCTCCCCATAATCTTGTGAGCTTGAAGCTTGAAGCCTGAGGCCTGAAGCCTCAAATGCTCATTGGTAATACTATGCCCGACACTTTTCCACTGTCATACATTCCTATCCGCTATCAGACAGTTACTCGACCCAGGCCACCTACCAGTTATCATTATACTTGTGCCCTTATATCAACTGCTGATCTCCTCTTCAGAACGGCATACCATTATATGTGTACAAGATCTCCGCCCTCGAATCCCGTTATAATGAGCTTTTTGCTGTACCACCGGAACGTAGACTCCAATGGATGTAAGGTCTCGATGCAGTCATCACATCTTCCTTGAACTGACCACGATTTATCCCTTGTGCCCCCCAGAGTAACTCTGTACGAGATTTTGTGGCGTTTCACCATGCGTCTCTGCAGCGTCCTACCCCGTCCCGAACCAGAAATCCCAATATCATCATCAACAACCATTCTAGACCTGGATGGCGCCTCTCTCAAGTTGTTGTGGCTTCTTCGGACTCATCTGCAACTCTCCTCTACACTTGGTAATGTGAATTATCCAGAGATCGTGCATAAAGTTATAATCGTGAATGCACCTCCCTATTTTTCTATTGCCTGGAATTGGACCAAGGTATGTATTCGAATATGTTTCATCATTCAGTGATCTCTATTCTAATCTATCGTCTGCCCTTTTTCAACTACCCGCAGTCCTGGTTTGACGAAGAAACCCGTAACAAATTCCACATGGTAGGGAAGGAACCTAGCTCGAGACTCAGAGAATTCTTTGAAGTGAAGGATATACCCAAATGTTATGGTGGAGAATTAGACTGGGAATTTGGCCAGCGACCGATGTTGGATGATGATGTAAGGGCAGTTCTTGGGGACACGTATCCATTTGGTGTGTGGGAGTTTGATGAGGCGTCCAAGAAATTGGTAAAACCCAGGGAAGATGGGAAGAGACCTGTACTACAGGCAGATGCAAATGGTGTTATCGAGCAGAAGGTTAAAGTAGGAGACCAAGCAGCAGAGGTGCCCTCTCATCTTTCACACAGCTTGGCATCCAATGGCGACGCACAGATTTAAGATCCAACGCCTCAATGGCTATGGCAGTGACGACTATGGAGGTGAAAGTGAAGGTACATCGTAACTTTTCTATAGCTCAGAACTTGTGCTTTGGGGGTGATAGTTCTACAACCATATATAATGGAAATGTATGCATGTATGTATCTCTCATTCTTTTGTGAGTAGCGCCCGTGCTTGTACCCCTTCGTCCACCATTGTTCTACCGATTCAAGGGCCCTAGATTGAAGGTATTTTCTTGTGATCATAATGTTCATTAAAGGAGTAAGTCTTAGAAGGTCCAGCTGTTGAACCATGCTAGCGATTCTGGCAATAATGAATCATGAGAATGCTGGTAAGAATCTACTCTCGAACCGCCAGACCCTCCTACGGGAGAAATGGCTCTGCTCATGTGATGACGGCTTTGTCCGGCCCGTAGTAGCGCGAGTCTGGTTTGAGACCAAGCAGCAGCACGTGCACAGTTAACCAGGGTCGTGACAATTATTCCACGTGATCTAAACAACTTTCTTTGCTGCTAAGTCCCGACTCTGCAGCTTGAGATTACTTGTGAGCAGCTCATTCTCCTACTTAACTCGAAGAATGATGTATTTTACACAGAATTACTATTTTTTGACATTTCAAAGACCTGGACCTGGACCGTCGTAACTAAAACTTAGTGACCTGGACATAATACTTATCTCCTTTGTCTGCCACTGCACGGAGTTCTGCAACTCCAGATTGGAAGACTTCAGTTTTTGCAAACTCGTGGGATGCCTATTGAAGGAAGTAAATCAAATTCGAATCAGTGGTTAGCGTGAATTGTAACTGACCTCAACGCTGTCCCAACCAAGAAGGGTGACAACCGTGTTCTCCTTTTCCACAGCTACGCCAACAGCGAACGGTCTGCGTGTATTTTCAAGCAGTCTGGTAGTCGTCGTCTTTACAGACTCGAGGTCTTTTCCTGCCTTAGGGGTGAATAGGATCACTTCCACTACAGGGGACGCAAGCAGTTGTGGGGGTGCAGTAGAGCCTGGTGTAAGAACTATGTGGTACAATTTCGGTTCTTCGGCAAATGCTGACTTGAATTTGGGCACTGCTACGGAGAATTCTGGTATTTTCGTGAACGCCATGTGTGCCTCCACACTTTCCCAGGCTGAAAGGTGTTGCACAGATGCAGTCAGTGTATCTTGGCTCCCTTTTCGATCTCAGAAGACTCACGAATAAAGAAATGTGCCAAATCCTTATCCTGGGTATCTGATCCAAAATATAGCCTAGAGTCGATGTTCGATCTGAATATCGGAACTGAGATGTCTGGAGACCAGCTCTTACCCCGCAGAGGCTGATGCACCAGCTAGTAGTTCTGCTAGGGCAGATAACTCCCGCCTAGGATTCTCCTTGCAGGCAGCAGCAGGGAGGAAAGAAACCATTTCGATAACGTTTAAGGCCATGGTTGTTGGTGATGGTCGATTGCAGTCAACTAGATATTGTTCCTGAATGCGGCCATAAATAAACATTTGCAGGCGCCAAATCAATCGAAGGCCTTGATCAGTAATGCTTGATCTCCCCACTGCTCAGGCTGCGTTTACTGATAACTCTTCCCACCAGGCTCCAGCCATCCGTTTCCAAGAAACGAAAGAAAACGCAAGGCCTCAACAATTCAGCGCAAACTATGACTCAAGCGCTTTTGTCAAAGTTAGCATATCAAGAGAATGTCCGTATCACTGAAGCTTGCATCCGGGGTCCCCGAAGAGTATAATCTCTTGACCATAGGAGCGCTCGGGCATTACAAGATACTGCCCTTGGATCAATACATAATGATGACGACGACTCCAGTTTATCAACAAAGTCATTGTGAATGGCAACTGAATGGACGTTGCCCTTGTAACCGAGATTGGACTTGTTTCTGGTTTACCGGTAAGCAATTCAAGAAGTATATGTGTACCATTTCAATCATAATCAATAGTAGGTTGCACTGATTGTCGGCCTTGATATCCTTTTCTGGTTCTCAGCGTCAGCTCCTCTGCTACTAAACTTCGGTCTTGATCGCATGAGTCAATGCTATCGATATGGTTCAGCCTCGTTCGATACCTTCTCGATCCCCTTCAGGCGATCGCTTTTCGTCAGCGAACTGCGCTTAAGATTCTGCTGCCACGAACGTCACCAAGATCCTGGAACATAGTTGATTTTTTTCCAGGCACATTTGAAGGCGTTATGGAAGAAGAGAATTTGTACTGTTTCAGATATCCTCACTGCTCGGCCAGAGACCAACAAAAGCGGCGCAGCTGGACCTTATTAGGGCCATGAGCGCTTTGAGGAAAAATTCTTCGTACCCTATGCACTATAATGCAATCTCTTCGTACTGGTAAGCATAATTTCTTTGGAGCACAAGGGGAAGAGTCTGGATATCGAATTCAATTCTGGGTTGGATTCACAGGTCGAAGAATTGTACCTTTCCGTCAGCATATACCGAAATGACACAGTTATCATAATCCGTTTAGTTCTACAACAAAGAAGTTTACTTGATGGCTACCAGTATCTATGAGTAAAAAGCAGGATATCTACAACCAGCGTCTATTGTTTGAAGTCCTTCAATAAGAGACTGTCCCCCCATTTCTCCCAGCGCGGAGGTCGGTCGGTCGGATTCGTCCTGTCAAGACAGCTTCGACACTTCTTCTGACTTCGTGAAAGCTCCTGAAACCTTCGAAATCGATGCCCTCCTTCTCGCAGTGGGCAGCGAGATCGTCACCACTTCCTTCTCGCATCTTCACAAATAACTGGAAATATATATATTAGCCATTCAGTCACATATCTCCACAGAACACTCACAGTAGCTGACCGCGCAGCACTCATATCGGATAAGCTGCTACACATTTAGCGAGAGCTTTCGAGGATGCGATGCAAGTAAATTCTTACCCATCTCCGCAGAAGAAAGTCGTTACATTGGGGTTTTGGAATTTGAAAGCAGAGATGGCAATATCTTTGTCGTGACCGAATGGTGAATCTGGATGCCTGAATTTGATACTCCAGTTCCCTGCGGAGCCAACCGCATCCAGAAGGTCAACATCGTTAGCAATAATGGTGAGCTTATCCGCCTCTTCATCTCCAATTTGTGTTGACACAATGCCGCGGATTATTGGCCTAGACGAATATAGGTTCTTTGGTTATGCATAGACGGTATGGAGAAATGTAAAGATCGATCTTACGCCATGCCACTATTCCATTGATGTGAGATCATGATGTTTTGCGATGAGATAAGTTATATGTGAGCGCTTGATAGTATACTCACCTGGAGACTAAGATAAGGGGAATATTCTTGGCCTTGACAAACTCATAGAATTCCTTGAACCCAGGGTCCAGCTTGATGTTTGCTAGAAGGGGACATGAAAATTTTCGTTCAATTCAAGTTCTGAAAGAGCATACCTTGTTTGACCAATTCACAACATTCTGAGAAGGAATATTTAGCGGAAACAGAATTGATCATATCTCGAAATGCCTCTCTTGTATCAGGAATAAATTCAATGTCGCTAAGCAAGCAAAAGGCCTTATCGTGGTACTATCTTACCTGAAAGGCAGGCCTTCATGGAGAACTTTCAGGAGAAGTTCACGTCGAGCTGGGCGCCCCATGCCTAGATTATCCTAGGAAGTGTCGGTACCAGGCATTATGTAATCGGAAATACTTGAAGAAGATTACTGACTATCATAAAATCGTTGCTATCTTCACTGCAGAATGGGTGTGTTATGAGTCATTGGCCTAGAGTGGAAAGATACGTAATACGTACTCTGTAACAGTTCCATCAAAATCACTGAAACAAGCTATTGTCGATTGAGATACGAGAGGGAGTTGTATGGTAGTCGCGCGCATTAGACCACCAAGGAGATGCAGATGACTAGTAAATGAAGAGTTGAATGCCACCAAGTTTTTATAAGGTTTGCATGCAATTCAGCGTCAAGCTTATGAGACGAACGTTGCTGCGGATTCTTCGTTTTCTTCGTTTTTCACAGATCGTAAGCGAATGGCAATTGGGGAAACAATGAGGAACCCCGAGCCCTTGGCGATTCGTTTGAATCTGGATAGATCGACCGCTGAATCGGCTTACTTAAGCGCTCGGGTTTAAAACTCAGTCACTGTTGCAACCCTCCGATATCCACATCGTAAAGTGACTCGGAAATACTAGCGCGTGGGAAAGCTATATCTCGATATTGAAACGGAGTCGGGCCGCACAAACAAGTGGTTCGGTGAGCCTCCAAGAGCGGAGAATCAATCAAATGGTTTGAACAGATGGGGCATGGCGGCCTGATGCGGTTATAGAGTACTCACTAATAGCATCGGACTTAGGCTGCTTTCCCATTCATTCTTCAACTATTTTACACGGTATCTCTAGATCTGGCATCGCGTTTGAAGATAATTGACTCGGGCATTGCAAAAATGTGCAGAAAATAACACGAAAAAATGGTTTCTTGGTAGTTTCTGCCATTTCGGATTGCACTAGGCAGTGACCGAGTTACCATGCTGACTTTGAAGATCTCAGGCTGGTCTTAGCCTCTCAGGCTATCGATACTCCATTTTCACTATAAAAAGGCAACACGGCGTTCACGAATAGCATCTTCACATCTTGATCCCCCTGCCACTTACACATCAGATACAATGACACAAGCACCCATGCCTGTTGATTTTACTTTCCCTATCCCCTTCATCGAAAAATATACACCCGTCGTCCTCGATGCCTCTCAACCACAGCTTACCCCTGAGCAACGCTCTGCGCTTGCCTCCAACATCCAAGTTCGTCTTCATCGTTCTAGTGAAACGAAATGGATTTTTGATGCAAAAAAAAAATCTAGCTCTGGCGGGATGCGCTTATTTTATTCACCGCATCTGGCAATGCTCGAGGCGTAGCTGGTCATACTGGTGAGTATCGTCTTAGGTGTTAATCCTCCAAGAAGTTAAACTGACATTATGTCGAGGCGGCCCTTTCGACTCTATCGTCGAGCTTTGCATATTATTAGGTTTCCTTGCGGGTGATCCGGAAAACTCAAAATTCGTGCACACTCTGTTTGACGAAGCTGGCCATCGGTTTGTGTCCATTATATTCTGAGATCATAACGTTTTAACCCACCGACACTGTGCAACAGTGTGCCACTACAGTACTTGCTCGCTGCTTTCCGTGGGCGTATTTCAGCCTCCAAACTATTAACATACCGTGCTGCATACTCTGATTTGCCCGGGCACCCCGAACTGGGGCTTCCTTCTGCCGATTTCTCAAGTGGCAGACTTGGTCGTACGTTTCTTTGCTTGTATAACGACCATTACGGAGCTGATTTAATCGTCATTGATTTCTAGATATGGTAATACATTATCATCATCGTATCTTCGTCTCGAATGACTATTGACAAACTCTCGACAGTGGCCTTACGTAAACGGTATTGCTCACTCAGAGAAGAAAACAGTTTTCTGTCTGGGTTCAGACGGTGCACAACAAGAAGGAAACGATGTCGAAGCAGCTCGACTCGCCGTCAACATGAAGCTCAACGTGAAGTTAATCATCGATGATAACAGTAAGAATTCCTTTCATGGACCTCGGGAATTGAACTAAGCTTTCTGTAGATATGACAGTGGTTGGCCCCAGTCGAGACATTCTGCCCGATTACAATATTGCCAAGACATTAACCGCCGAAGGATTGGCTGTCTTTGAAGCTGATGGTGAGGACATCGATGATGCATACAGCGCAATTGCCCGTGCGATTCAACACAGTGGTCCGGCTGCCGCAATCCTTCATCGCCCAATCTGTCCTGGTATCGACGATCTTCAAGGTATGATCAAATTCGCCTATTCCATGGGCACAACTCAGCGTCATGCTTAGGTAGCAACCACGGCCACGACTCCATTTCAGTTCCTCATGCTATCAAGTACCTTCAAAAGAGGGGATATGGCGAGGAAATAACCTCAATCCTCGAAGACATGAAGCCAACGAAGGAATTGCACATCTATAAAGGCAGTTCCAAAGAGCAGGCTGGTAACAGATACTTGTTTGGCAAGGCTGTCAACGAATGTCTGGACCTCTTGACCAGAGAAGAGGCTGCACGCCGGGTTTTTGTTATCGATTCTGACCTCATGTTATCGACTGGCCTTGTGGTACGAAAGCATTTGCTGATTCTTTGCATCCGCTCATTGAATGTCACAGTACATTAAAGAAGCTCACCCCGAGGTCTTCCATAGCTCGGTATGGAAATATTTAAATATTGTTATGCCGCATCAAGGCATTGACCCGTATCAATAGGGAATCATGGAGCGAGCCAATATATCCGCTGCAGCCGGATTTGGTTTCAATAACGATAAACAAGGTACCTCGGAGTAATTATTTCCAGCCCGGCACCTTTGATGCTGATATGATATGTTTAGGTATCTTTGCGACGTTCACGGCTTTCAGTGAGATGTGCCTCAGTGAGATTACTATGGCAAGTGACTGAGAACATTTTGCTGTTCTTCTCGCTAACGGCGCTCCCACCAGGCACGACTCAACAACTCCAATCTACTGTGCCACTTCTCACATTCTGGATGGTGAGATTCTTGCCTCTGACCTCTTACTGATAGTTCTAACACAGAAAATTCCTCTTCAGTGATGACATGGTTAGATAAACAACGCCTTAACTTTTCAGGCCCTCGTACTGACTTTCTCCGTTAATTGGAACTCTAGGCCGACAATACGTAAGTCCTCTGACTTGCCCTATTCATCCTGTGGCGCACCCTGAAATAATCCTATCCTAGCTGTCATTTCGGAGTAAATGGCTTTTTCTTAGACAACGGTCTTCCAGAATCATACGAAACCAAGCTTTATTTCCCAGCGTGAGTTTTGCCTTATCCAATATTTGACAATTGCTAAAGATATACACTACAGAGATGGTGCTCAGATGCTCGCTGTGACAAAACGCATTTTCTGGGATAAAGGGCTACGCACTATTTTCAGCACACGGTCAAAAGTACCCTATATTCTTAAAGAAAACTCTACGGAGCGTTTCTATGATAATCCCGACTATGTTTTCGTTCCTGGAAAGGATGAGGTGCGCTCGCATAGCATGGATAATAGTGAATAGAACTCTCAAACTTTGATTATAGGTCATTCGAGAGGGCACTGTGGGGACTGTGGTTTCTTATGGGGATATGCTGTATCGGTCATTAGATGCGGTTACTACTCTCAGGAACGAGGGAATTGACGTCGGTCTCGTAAACAAAGGTGAGGGCGACTATTTCTTCCTAAGATTTGAGTCTGATCCTCTATGTAATATGATCAGTCACTCTCAACACTATCGATGAGGAAAGCCTCAAAGGAATTGGAAGCAAGGGCTTCGTACTCGTCGTAGAAGCCTGGAATCAGAAAACAGGTCAGTGCCCCCTCAGAATGATCGTTTGGTAACCAGTAATTGAGAGGTCGCTTTCTCCAAGGTCTCGGAAGTAAGATGGGAACCTGGTTACTGGAACGTGGACACTGCCTTCGTTACGCATACATGGGGACGCGCCACGAGGGCTGTGGTGGACTTTGGGAGCAAATTCGTCATCAAGGACTTGGACCGGAAGATATCGAGCAAAGGATCCGTTCTCTGCTCAAGTAAAGGTAGAAACAAGAATAGAGCATATCGAAATTTTCTATATAATCATATCGGGACATAAATTCCCTGTAGACTTTCCTCGATTGAGTAGCATAGACTGGTTTGCACAATCCAATGATTTGATTTAGTCTGAATCGCGTTAAGCACTCCACATTCCACTGCCAGTGTGAACGAGGTTTTGTTTAGTAGATTGATCGTAGAATCTGTATCCATGGCTGTTGCACTAAACTACTCGACTGTAACGGGGTTCCAACGGTCTGGCAATGATCAAGGACACTTCTTCCCCTTTTTGATGCCTCAGTTCCCTCAGATCTTTTGATTTAACTGATCGGTTAGGACCGGTTTTGAGCCTGCAAAACTCTCATGAGAGGGAGCCGACACTGTCATCTGGATAGACGCCCAACTTGTTTAGGCCGCCTCGAAAGCAACTACATCAGCAGACCAAGACAGTATAAAAATTGTTTACGCAGGAGAACGAGGCAAAGTCACGGGACAAGATACTAGATGTTCACACAACAGATATAAGTATAAATACAACTGATAGCTCAAAAATAGTGCGAACAACTCGGACTTGTGGTCCTCGGGTCAAAGAGCCGTGAAGAGGTAATTCAAATTGTTACGGTGAGGAACTCATTGAAATGCAAGCAAGTTTTTTTGATACTCAGGATCACTCTGAGTTTAAAGACGGTTTGAATATTATGAATATTGAGTAGGTTCAGAAGATCCCATAAATTCTATCTAGATAAATTCTAAGGTGGGCAGATAGCATCCATGATCAATCCGATTGTCCGGAGCTCTTGGATCGCATCCTCAGGAGTACATTTGACTGGACCGTTCTTAGTGATTGCGTCGTGCAAGGCCTTATATTGGATTGTATCTATAACCAACAATCTATGAGATATTAATGGGGCGTGAATCAATGAAAACCCACAGCAATCTTCATAGGTAGGACGGATGATACGTTCAACATAGTGGCCATTTTGATCGTTCTCACCGATTGTGAGAGTGATAGGGAGCCCCTGCGAATTAAATTAGCTCTGATATAAGAATCGATCTATTAAAACCGAGGAACTGCACCTTAACATATGCTGAAACGTAAATAAGAGGTGAGGTAATGGCTCAGACAGATAGGTAAAAGCTTGCGATTATACATACGCGTATCGTAGTCAACTCTCACACGCTTCCCGTCTCCATAAACTTCCAGATCTGATCACAAAGTTTTCAAGATGCGCCTATATCAAACGAAGAAGTTGTCAACTCACGAGCGTCAAAGGATCCAACGGAGTCGTGGCCGGTCTCATAGTTTGCAACGAAGGTACCATAGTCAAGCAATGCCGCAATCCAACTTCCATGTCGAGCCGCACCGATGACGCGTTTTGGCTCGCCCAGAAGCTCTCTCATGGCTGAGAGATCGTGAGAGCCCAGGCTGCACAGAAGACGCCAAGTGCCGACTTCAGCGGGGTCTGATGCTCGTTTCTTCCCGATCGCTTCTTCTGCTGATGCTTTTGACCTCCCAGCTCTGTCTGTGATTGCAGATTCTGGAATATCTGAGAAGCGAACGGGAAAAAATCCAGTTTGCTCAACGAAAAGGTGGTTCTACAAGTCGTCTTAGTAAAAAGTTAAGCATGTCCCATGATAAAACAGGACGTACAAAGCCGATGATATCGCGAACTCGAGCGTATTGGATAGATTTCATTGAGTGGACAATCTTGACTGCTTCTTGGAATGCAAGAGCATAGCGCCTCATATAACCTATCCAAATGATTACCTATAATATACAATAGCTGAGCAATTTTGGGCAAATGCATGAGTGTATCCTACATTGTTTCGTTTCTGTGCTGCGATAATGGCTTCCGCTTCACTCTTGGTTAGAGTCATCGGCTTTTCGATGAAAACATGTTTTCCAGCGTCCGCTGCTTGGATTGCATTCACAGCCTACATGATCCATGGACAGTCAAATCATGGCCTAGGAGACGATATAAACACCAACGTGATATTCGTCTGCAGTCAATACGAGAACCAGGTCAATATCAGATCGATTGATCAAGGGAGTCCTGAGATCAGAGGGTCAAATAGACTATCACCGCGGCTGAAGGAGACACTAACGCATCGATGTATAGGTCATCTTGAGCCAGATGGAATTTTTTCCCACAGTGATCAAGGAGTTTCCTCGAGACATCGCAAAGAGCAACCACCTTATACTGATGATTCATGAGTTGAAGTGTTGGTATCTGAAAGAAGTTAGACGTCCTTCTAAGCATCCAATCGTTCCACCGACTTACATGGATTACTTGGGCTGCTTCACCTGCAAAATACTGCGATGAGTCTCTGACAATGTCTGAATGCTGAACTCGGAATACTTACCAGCCCCGATGATGCCTACACGCAGAACTTTGCTGTCATCATATGTCTTCTCGTTTGAGGTTACGCCTGGAACGTGGGCCATGATTGGAGATGTGCTGGCGGGGAAGGGAGGTGAAGATATTG
The DNA here is from genome assembly GCA_900068985.1 of Pterula multifida. NCBI lineage: Eukaryota > Fungi > Basidiomycota > Agaricomycetes > Agaricales > Pterulaceae > Pterula > Pterula multifida. The sequence goes on from CEMT01387566.1 coordinate 11,957, forward strand.
AGTGGAGAAGGGAGGTGAAAAATCCGATATCGCTATCTTTTTGTGATAGAGGCCAACCTGCCTAACTTAGAAAATAAGTCCATCAATTATCATAAAATAGTTTTGTCTCCTTACCAGCTCTAGAAAAATACCAGCATATCTGCTTTCTTTTCAATATTAATTTCGCAGGAGACTGAATCCGTGCCTCTTTTCGTTCGATATGGATCTCGTATAGACCGCCTGCGATTAGGGTTGCGCAGCTTGGCTTGCGTCTCGGCAACTCGTGTTTGAGGGTTAGCCCGAGTGAAAATGCATCAATATGCCGAGGTTTCCCCATTCAACAATATTCAATAGCAAAGAAAATCATTGATAGACACCCATCGCATCACGGAAGCAAATTCCGTGGAAGCGCCAGCAGATCGCTTAGCCAGGGATCAGTGCTTCAGCGCTCAGCCTCCAGAGTGTCTGGTCTCAGAGCAAGACGATTTGCGGAGCAGATCGAATGGAACCACCAGAATTCTTGTGCCCCAAGAGACTCGACTCCTCGAGCGCTTGAGCGCTAACATTGATATTAATATTGAAATGTTGGTACTTATTGGAGATTCGAGTGGGCGTCCCTTTCGTTGCCGATAAGATAAGATAAGTTGCTAGCAGCTTTTTCTGCAGGGTCCGTTCTGTTCCTGAAGGATCCTGTGGCGCTTACTTCAGTTCCCCATTTGCTGTCCCTCCACGTAATCTCGCATTACCGCGACATGTACGATGCAAGTCCCATTTCTGTTCATCGTGGG
>CEMT01387575.1:312-14174 GCA_900068985.1 Pterula multifida
TGCTTTAGGATTATGGTCCGACTTGAAACCTAAAAGATTGCTGAAACCCCAAGCGGTAAACTTTCTCTGTGGTCCTGATCCTGCGCTAGTTGGGGTTGAAAGTGTAGGAGTTTGCTGGGGCCCAATGTTGTTCTCTGCTATAAACTCCCGCAAAGCATTGACACAGGATTCGGAAGCATCTCTCATCTCTAGGGCTTCGTTGAGCTCTACTCTTGTAGTTTCTAATTCCTCCTTCATGGACTGTAACTCTTGTCGTAGACCTTCTAGCTCGTGAGAGACGGGATCATAGGTGGATTCTGGAGCTGAGCGAGCGAAAAAGTTGGAAAATCTGCGAGTGTTGTTTAACGAGGGGTTTCCGGGAGTTTCTCCTGAGAGAACAGGCTGGCTTGGAGTGGCAGAATGAACAAGGAAATCGACTGGAATACTATCGGTAACAGAAGAGTTTCTTTTATGTGCCTTGGTGTTGTTGTTGCTGTTGCCATGAAACGTTCCGGTCAGTGGGGTAAACGACTGCCGCCGACTGGCACCCGACGCCGATGCACCCACACGAGATACATCAATTGGTGTTGGGATCATGCTGCTTCTCCTGCTCTCGGTCTGTAGCCTCATCAACCCCCGCCTGCAGTAAAGGTTATAGCAGTGTTGGGGATGCGGTCGACATAGAGATCAGCTGATGGGACAAACCTGCTCTCTTCTACTTTTGATCGTAACATTGAGATAGCATCCTGATCATCCTTCGCCTTTGCTCTGGCTTCATGAAGTTCTGACTCCATAGCAGTCCATTTCTCCGACATATGCTCGAGACTGTCCTTAAGACTAGGTACTTGACTCGCGAGATCATCTCGTTCCCTCTCCAGAGCATCTCGTTCCTTTGTAATGGTCCTGAGGGAATCGCGCAGCTGGTAGATGACTGCTGCCAGGATAAGAGGATCGGCGGATTCACAACCAGCTGGGAGAGCAGTTGCATCATGCGCTGAGATAAATGATTGACTGGATTCGTTATTGAGCTGACGCTCCAATTCAAGACTGAGGTCGATAGAGGATGGACGAAAAGATTGGGTGGAAGAGTGGATTGGTTCGTGAGAATCGTGAGACGACATCGTAGTAAAAAGGGAAGGAAAAGAGAGAGACGTATTTAAAACGTTACTTAAATAAAAGCAGTGGAAGTGACAATTAGAGCACAGTGGGACAAAGTCACGTGCTTACACATATCTGCAGACCAACTTCGCGGTCGCTGATTGGTCCAACATACTCAGGTCAAAATCCCGTGTACATGTGCGTGTCGTTCATTCGTTGGGGGATGGGAACACAGAAGTACACGAGTTCTCAACTCCTAATAGTACAACAGGCATACAGAAGCAGCAGAAAAACATAAAGGAAAAGTTACAGTGATCCCCTCCGCTCAGGCTCTGCGCTATAAGTCGTTCATGTCCTTTACAAGATCACTCCAAGGTTGCTGCATACTTTCTTCAGGTACAGCTCTGCCACCTCCATCCGTTTCCATCATGGTGCTGAAAATTCCATCCCCAGTACCCATGTTGGATTGGTGTGGCGAGTATTCATAAATAGGAAAATAGGGAGGGAACCCATTCGTCGGGTAAGTGTAATTCGATGTGGAATATTGCTCATGAACCAGGGCATTGTTATGCGGCTGTGGTGGTTCAGTCTTTAAGTGGCCATTGGTGTATGATTGTGATGGGTAAACCGTTGGATCATTGTACGAGGTCAATGGGATCTGATTGAGGTATCTTCGAACATTGTCATGGACGGGTTCTATTCTTGGCGACCACTTTAGTGGAACGACTGAGGCTTCCTCGTATGCACCAGGTGAAGAGGGGTTGGATCCGGCACCATCTTTCTTCACAAGTCGAGTCATACCACCAAGCGTTGACAACTCGTCTTCATCGTCCACGGGCGTTGGTGGCTCTGATATCGGACCTGATCGGGGAGGGGATCCCTTGGACTGTCTGAAGGCATCCAAACTCGCATGCGCCTTTTCCTTCAGCCTGAGCATGATATTCTTCACACAATCACAGGTACAATGGAGTCAGTCCGTCGACTACGGAGGTGACATAACACAGACAGTACTCACGAGGACTTTGTCTGCTTTGAAACCCTTCGCGGCGAGCCCGAATAATTCACAGGCCGAATCAAGCTGAACTAGTGCCGATGGGGCTAAACTCATTGAAGGACAACGGCAGACTATCGAACCAAGGATAATTGCACATCTGGCGGTGCATTAGAGATTGACGGAATGGTAAAAGCAAAGTATAGACTAACGAGAAAAGGTGAGCGTGCAAGAAATATACCCTAGAACTGAGCTCAGGCAGCTGAGCACGCAAATTACGCTGAAGAGCTACAAGGGATCCTGCACTTCGATAAGCTGCGATGACTGAGCTACCATAGGGAGATCCTAAAGGATCTTTGGGATGATCGCCGATCGCCTTCGCGAAGAACGAACGATGAAGATATAGAAGATCTGGAGGAGATTTGAGTTAATGGTAATTATAGTCTAAAACCTAAAGTGAATTTGCGGCGGATGATTTACTCACTTGTTTCCCTGATTCCAAGAACAATATGACGTTGCATGATCAATTGGATCGTCTCTGGAAAGCTTCCGCTGCGGGACTCCGAATTACCAAAACCTGCTACTTGTAATACTGCAGGAACTGGGTAATTGCGCATTTTGCGATCCAGTTGCAAAATAGTAGCATATGTAGGTACTTTAGCTCCAAAAGCCTCATCATGGAGTGAACTCATGCATTGGGAAGCGAACCGATGCTTCCACGAGTAGACTTAAAACCAAAAGTTTCAGATGAGAAGGCAGGCAGATCAATACAGGTCACTGACAGCTGTGCTCATCACCAACGTCAGATGGGAAAGGCATTTTGCAGTCCATGTGTGCAAGACTGAAAGAAGGGGGCCGACCGAAAGTTAGACACTAATCCGGCGTTGTGAATAAGATTGCACAGCATCCAAACAACTATTGCTTGAGTTACCTGCCAAGAATCATAGGTGTAAAGCTCCCAGAATAATTGCCGTCGTCTCTGTGTCTCAGCTGGATCGACATTCCAACGGCTGTTGTCACGATCTACAAGCACAAGATATGAATTAAACAAGTCTTGTTCGTCCATCAACAAATGGCGCTTACGCAAACCGATCTACAAGGAGCAGATTAGAGTCATGCAGGGCACTGAGGTCAAGAACTGGAAATTACACTTTGTGCCATCTTCACAGTCATACCCATGATGGTCCACCGTGCGCCAGATTTGGATCCATGGCGATCTCTAAAAAACAGGTAGAATGACATAAGAAACTGGAACGATCGCGATCAATTTCAGTAGACGCGATGAATAGAAAGAATATACCAGGGCCTGGACAGCATTCGTTGTAGGGTCATCCACAAGTGAATGCTGGAAGAGTGCTGCTCGCGCAAGATGAAAGTATTTCTCAGCTTCCGTGTTGTAGACAGGTAAGTCCGGATCCATCAAGGATCCAATGGCAAGAATCATAAACAAGATGGATAACCTGTGGCAGAACACAGGACTATCATCTGGTTGAGAGACGTTTGAGTCATAAAATTGACTGTATATCTGCTCGTTGAAATCATCAAAGGTTATTGGGTTATACCTATCAAAACTTGAGTACCGTGTACAAATGATTGGAAGAATATACATACATCCAAGCAGCATTCCTATAGTAAATAGTGCGGAGTCGTATCACCATCTCGGCCTCAGGAAGGTACCAATATAGGTCTTTCAGCTGTTCCCTCCTGTTCTTGGCTTGTAATGGACTGTGCGCGATTGGAAACGCAGAGCTACGATCCAATATATCTGGTGTCAAAACCTGCTGTAACTGGTACATCTCCTGATCCCAATCATCTTCTGAGCATTGATTCTAGGGGCGATTTTAGTGATGCAGGAAACCAGGGAAGTGGTGAATAAATGACGAACTTGGAAGAAGTACTACCGAGAGATGCGGAGGGTCAAGTTGCAGATACGAAAAAAAAAAAATCCTTACAGCCGAACTAGCAATATGGCCAAAGTAATTGGTTCCCCCTGATACATCTATAGAGAGTGAACCAAAAGCATCGACGAGGGGAGGGTTCCCCTCCTCTTCCTTGATATTGGTAACACCTCGGGAGGTAGACGGCTCTCGTTGCAAAGGAGCTTTGATCTTAAGGAGTTCTTCCGTTAGTAAGGGATGTGGGTCCTGCGAGAACTGGGAATGGGAAGAGCGTAGAGCATCTTCAAGTTGGCGGACTCGAGTGGCCAGCTGGAGGATCTTCTCGTGCTGCAGGAGTGAGTACGTCAGAAAATGAACAAGGTTGAGAATAAAAAATCCACAGAGCTCACTAATTCTGTAGTGGACGCTAGCACAAACCTAAGAGCAGGAATTAGTGACTGAATACAACTGAGCAACTCAGCGCCAATTGTGGTGTGGACATTACTCCTCCACCAGTACTATGCGCAGAGCAACCGGAAGACCGTGACACAAGTAAACACCACACGCACCGATTTCCTTGTCCGGTGGTTAATGATCCCTGGATGAAGATGAACACTTAGAGAGGGTAGGCATGACGGAAGCAATGAATAAATACTTGCATCAGGGCCTGGATTCGATATTAGTAAGATGGCAGGGGACAGAGGATAGAGGATACATACAAATAGCGCCACAGCCTCTTTTCACACATGAACTGCAAGGGACGACTCGATCACAACGCAGTTTAAGCCTGGTTAAGGTGATCAGGATGACGAGTGGCGGATGGATAAAGGAGCGGAAGCTAACCTTCGACACTCTGCACAAGAGAGTCTATTTGCGCCCTTTCTGCGTTTTTTGGGAGCATCGGGTATATCCATGCGCCTAGCAGAAGTTGGGGAGGACATGGCGGGTAGGAGAAAAAGGACAATGCTTATTTCAGGACTCTGCCAGTGATATCTACATGGGACTTCTCATCACGTGTCAATCCGCCATCTGTCTTTCCGACGTGCATGATCTATGTTCGTCGTCTCCTCCTCCTGGATCTCTGTCCTTTCCTCTATCGGAATGGCCGTTGGGCCTCCTCTGGCAGGTTATACGCATCATTATTGTTTCCAATGTTCTCATTCCTGCTCATCAGGTTTATGCGGACCAAGCCGCATCAATTATCCGGAAGAAGTAACTCCGGTCATGTACGCCACGCATCGTCTGACCATCATTTCTGCCTAGGGATTCAACAGGCTTCTCTCGCGATGTCTGTGCTATTCTGTACGACTACTTGACATCTTTGCTATTGTCTATTAATTGTCTTTAATTCTTACATCCCCCTTCAAGTCTTATTGCTAACATCACTCGATGCTTCTTCTGGCTGGGTAAACGATTCGAAACAGCCCTCTTGCTTCAGTCTGTCTTCATGATTCTCGCACAAGTATGAATACCTCACAGCCTATATCTACTGCTTCTCACACTTTATTCCACACACCCTCCTCTTGTATATATAAGCTCGCATTGCTGTGCATCTGCACGACTTACCCACCCAAATTCAGCGTTGAAACACTTGGAACCTCAACACGTCCATGGCAGTTTTGGCAGTGGCCTACCTACGCCCAGTATATAGAATTCCTCGCTGGATTTACGTATGTTGATCTGTGACTTCTCCCTCCATTTGGGTCTTTTATATACTTCATCAGCCTCTGCTCAGCGATCCTCTTCCTCATTTTTGGGCGCTCCGATGTCTACGTCTCGATCTTGGGCTTCATCTCCCTCGGGCTGGAAAGCACGCTGCCGATCCCTCAATTTATAAGGTAAGCCGTTCTGGGTAATCATAGATTGACACTCTGCATCTCATCTCGCCACATGATGCACAGCAACTTCAAGCAGCGGTCTCTTTATGGGTTCCGGCTCACCACTTTATTAGGCTGGGCCGGAGGTGATTCGTTCAAGTAAAGTCGCCTTCCAAGTCCTCTTCCGGATATGTTTTTGGCTTAATCTTCCCCAGGACTGTCTATTTTTTCTTAAAAGCTAGTCCTTTGCAATTCAAAGGTAAGAGTGACGTGGTGCTAGCCGCTTTCCCCCCAGTTTCATCGAAAACCCCACAGTTTGTGCGATCTTCCAACTATCCATCGACTTTGGTTTGTCTTTTTTTCTCTTCGTCATGAGTAATATCCTGACTGTGAGAAACTAGCTATCATCGTCCAGCGGCTCATCTATGGCAACGCGCCACCACCTATGTTAGTTACTGATGATGATTTGGAGCAAGCACTTGTTCTGGAGGAAGAGTAGAAATCGGGTGCCGCTTTCCACACTACTACGTCGGATTTACTTAAGCTATTGTTAGTACATAGACGAGTTTTCTACCAGAAAATACACCGCAAAAAATTAGGTAGATACACTATCCCATGGGTGCCAGTGATACTGTATATTCAGTTTCCTTATTTACATAGTGCTGTCAGTTAACCAAGTGACTCGACCTCAATCAAGCTTCTCAAAACCTAGACTACTGTATTGCAAATCTATGAGTTACTGTACCATGGGAATTTCTGAACAATGCATCTCCTTCTCCGCCTTTATACCGTCTTGCGTCCTCCAACCACGAAGAAAGAGGAACAACCCCTTCGATTCGGTATCCTGGGTGCCGCTAAAATCGCCCCACCTGCTTTGATCAACCCCGCGCTCTCACATCCCGGTGTGGTCATCCATGCTGTTGCAGCTCGCGACCTGCAGAAGGCCAAGGTCCAAAAATTTTACTCAGAACGTATGGTGGCTTACAACACTTGGGCTGTTAGGCATTTGCCTCCAAGCATTCTATCCCTCAAGCTTATGGGGGACCAGACGGATATCAGAGTACTAGAAAATTACTTCCCGCTTAGGGTAACGTTTGCTGATGCCAGCTCATCCAAGAACTGATCGAAGATGCAAATATCGACGCCATATATAACCCTGTGCGTCTATGAATGGCACCTCCGGTGTCCACATTCGTTGACTTGACTGATACCCGCTCAAGCTCCCCAATGGTCTCCACTATGAGTGGACGATGAAAGCCCTTGCTGCAGGGAAACATGTCCTATTGGAGAAACCCTCTGCCAACACCGCTGAGGAGACACGTCAGTCGATGTTACTATCTCCGAGGAACTGCATATATTTAGTTTGCGACTAGGTGCTATGTTTGCTTTAGCTAAAGAAAAGAACTTGGTGCTTCTTGAAGCATTCCATTATCGGTCTGTCTGCATCATTGCACCCATTGCTGATCGGCGCTGATGGAAGATACCACACTGGTAACCGTTGCTTTGTTTTCCAGATTCCACCCTGCCAACCAACGTGTCAAACTCCTTGTAGACTCCGGCGAGCTCGGAGCAATCAAGAGTATTGAAGCAAAACTTCAGCTTCCCTCTGTTTTTTTTTTCGAAAGATGACATTCGCTTCAACCATTCGCTAGGAGGGGGGTGCTCTGATGGATCTGGGCTGTTCGTTTTACTTTCCCATTCTCCCTCGCTGATATGAGTCTAATCTCCCACGACAAAGGTTACACCGTCAATGCGGTAAGGTACTTTGCATCCCCAACTTCTGTTCCACAAGATGGATCAGTACTGCTTGCTTCCGCCGTTCCTGCGGCTGACCCCAAAGTGGATGTATCTGCCGTCGCACACCTATCGTTTCCGAAATCTATGACTGCTTCCATTCATTGTAGCTTGGCTCATAGCAGAAGATTTGGATTTTTACCTCTCCCTGCTGTTTCTGTCGACATTCAACTCGAAGGAGGATCTATTGAGATTTTTAACTTCGTTGCCCCAACTCTGTATCACTCCATCACTGTTACTCCAAGAGGCAAGCCTAAGCGGGTGGAGAAAGTGTATACATATACAGATGGGGCCAAGGGAGAAGCTTGGTGGACCACATACCGCTTCCAGCTCGAAGCTTTTGTCGACCGTGTTCGTGGCAGGGAGCCAGCAACGTGGGTATCTGAAGAGGACTCAGTTGCTAACATGAAATGGATTGAGGCTATCTACGCGAAGGTCTTGTACACTGGATTCCTGCAGCTATGCTCCTTAGCTGACGAACTATCTAGAATGGACTGGGCAGTCGTCCTGCTAGTAGCTATACTGCCAGACCTGTGGATGGTCCTTGATGAATATTACGTAACCCAGCTTTTAGTGATGAACCAAAATAGGAAACCGATTTGCCTTTATGGGACGTTTTTGCTATCTGTCGGAGTTAGAAATATGATTGGTCGAGATATTTAATCGAAGCAAAAGCTTAGACCCATTTCTCTCTCCTTCGATCCAGCGTCTCATCTGTCGTTCAATCTCAACGTTCAACTCTTTCAATGATTTTCTCTACTGTATCAGTGTCATCAACATTCCTTTTGCTCTTTTCACTGGCAACACGTACCGCGGGTTTCCGTCAACAGCACGATCACAATAGTGCCGCTCATCACGCTCGAGTATTGTCAAGCCGCCAGCACCACGAACACCCTCTAAATCTCGATGTCTGCGCATTCATTACCTCCGACATCGTTTCGGAAGGCTTGAAAGATCAAGGAGTTGCAGTGAAGCACGATATCGACCTTGATATATGCGCTTGCATCTCTACCATCAACGCATTCCTTTCTTCTGATTCCAGAGGCCAATATATCTCGAGTGTTCTGGGAGACAAAATGGCACAAACCTTTCTCATAGACTTGGTATGCACTCCTCTGCTAACTGAAGAAATTGCGCTCTTAGTCAACTCCAGATCAACGCCAATAGTCCCTGGGACTGCAAATATCCTGCTCACAGCAAGCCTCGCTGTTCTCCTATCGATCCATGCCATTTTGAGTGCGATTTTCCGCGTGTAGTCGAGAATAAGAAATGCGTTTGCGCCTTAGGCTACAAGCTTTGCAATGGTCATTGTATCCCAATGTCTCACGTAGGTCTTTTAACTCTTCCTGTTTCCCTTTACTCTGATCGATGTAAGAACAATAGCTTTGTGGTTCTGCCGCTCCCCATTATCGTCGGGGAGATAACTTTGACGATGCCAAAAAGGTCTGTGGGTCCAAAACCGTGTGTGGAATTCCCGGTCAAGTAGCAGCCATCAATCGACTACCATACGACTGTGTAGACATCGCGAATGACGAAGAAAGTTGTAAGATGATCTCCTGCTCAAATTGCAATTCAACTGAAATCAACGAACCAATATAGGCGGTGGATGCTTAGCCCATCATCCATTTTCAGATCCAAAGAAACAGCTACCTCTAGGTATTGATTGTCTAGGTGTTCCAGGCGTCAGGAAGGCGGCATGTATTCAAGGCCACTGTGATATTACGCAATGCGAAAAAGGGTGGAAGATCAAGGATGGTACCTGTGTACCGGAGTGGTGGAAAAGAGGCTTGAGTGGGCTGAACGGGTTGACAGCCCTACTTGCTCATGGTCTTAAAGGGTGAAGGGTGCGTGAGGCTTTGATATCGTTCAACTGCTGAGATCCTTGCTCACACATTGAAGGGATTCAAGCGCGAAAAAAACATTGCTATACAAGCGGCGATATCCTCACTATCCTCACTCTTGACACGCGCTAGAGCTCTTCACATTGTCTATAGGACGATAGCATATGATTAAAGTCCGTGTATACGTTTGTTTAAATGAATCGAGACTGTAGCACAAGAATGATAGGCTACATACCACCTTCTTCTGCTTCAGGTATAGTCGAACGACGTTTTGCACGTCGCTCTATCAGTCGCTCTCTATCTATCCTGGCCATTGCCTTTTTCGTTTCGTGATCCCAATCTGTCTTCAAGGTCAGTATCACCCCCGCTAATGAGCAGTAGATGAGTGAAAAGGTCAATCCAATCCAGAGACCATGAAGGCCAAGATGGAAGGAGAATGCGAGCCATATACCAATTGGTATACCTTGAAGGTCCCAGGATGAGTTCAGTACAACTCAATCCAATCAATCCTTACACACCTATGACATAGTAGGCACTGATATTGAGTAGAGCACCAGTGAACTGCCATTGCACGTAAGTGTGTTGAGAAAATGACAAGCTTATTGGAGAGATTTAAATCGCTCACCTGCTTTCCTCTAGCCCTGAAAATACCGCCTGTAACACCTGCAGTGCCGTCGAACACCTGGAAAAGAGACAACAAAGGCATCATGGAGGAAACCAGAGCCACGACCGCTGAAGAAAATAAAAAGGCTCAAAGGACTATCGCATCTCCTCGAGGATATAGGTCACTTACCAGGGTCACCGTTAAAGATATAAGCCCAGGAATCCTTAAAGACCATAAAGATAGTACTTGCAAGTACGAAATTTAAGCAGAAGGGGGTAAAGATACATTAGACATCGTTACCTTGAGATCGTTGCAACGCCAAGAGCAAGAACGATGCCCGCCCTGGAGGCAAGTTGGGCCCTACGAGCATTATTTTGCCCAAGAAGGTTGCCAATTCTATGAAAAGCCACTCATGTGAGTGCTACCTCATGAAACATCTAGAGGTTGTTGCAAACCTGACGGAAACTGCTACGCTAAGAGCAAAGGGCGCCTGAAAAGTAGTCGAGGCCGAGACAAGCAATACAGACTGGGCTGCGAGCACAACAGGTCCTAGCCTGTGATCACAGTAAGAAGTGCAGAGTGAAATTGAGAGACAAGGAGAATCTCGTACAAGCTGGCTGCCAAAGCTACTAATTCCCAAGCCCACCATTCAGTCGCAGTTTGGCCTAGATCCAGCTAGATTAGATGAACCGACCAAAAAGTAGGGAAGTACTTGCCAACACCAGCAAGACCAAGTTGCACCAGAATGCCTAAATTGGTGAAAGTACGACGGCCGAAAGGATACCATGCGGCGTGGGAAGTGTAGAACACTCCATAGATAATGGACAAGAGAGATATAACATTGAAAGCGATCGCTGTGGAGATAGGTGCTCCTATGAAACCTAGACGGATGAAGCTTGGGCCCCACACTATCAGCAGATGAGATATCTCCATCTATGACGGAGCAATGACGGATGGCTCACCAAGTAGATAATTAAGTAAAGCGTTCAGGGGAGCAGCCACCAAGATGATCCGAGTTGGCACAGTGAATAATCCTGAGTCCCCCGAACAAATGTGAGTCGAACAAGATAAGGACTATCGACACGAAAGCAAAGACAACCTTGAGATTGAAAATATCGTCTACTGATAGCATTGAAAGCATATGCTAGAAGCAGCCTCGTCAGAAAGTGAAAGCGCCTCCACTAGCAATTCCGGCTCACTAACCTGGCAAACCAAGGGATAACCACTTCAAATAGAGTGCAGCAAGCCTTGCTACCTCTGGGTCTTGTTTCAAGAATATCAGAATGGCCTCGGCGTTAAACCATATGGCATACATCGGCTGTCGGAGCATGAACACCAAACCATTCGATCTAGTTTGGGAAAGAAGTCAAATGACTTACCACCAGGCAAAAAGCCATTACTACGCCTGAGAAGATGACTGGCGTCAAGTCTACGCGTACAAATAAGAGATGGAACATACCCATGCGTTGGGTCCAAAGGCCGACGAGCTCAGGCTGTTCTGAAGTCCAGGCAGATGGCAACATCGTATCGAGAGCACTGGTGAATCCTTGAATAACGCTCAGACCAGTCACACTGGCTGTCATAGAGCCAAGAGTGATAGCTGCCAATGCATTGGTGGACAGATGGCCTATGGATACGACCGGAGCAATGACGAGGGTATACTCTAACAGATGTGTCCTAAGTGCAGGAATTAGCTTCAAAAAAAATTGGGGCAATGAACATGTACCCAAAAACGGGCAAAGCAGATTTTGCAAGCACTCGTAGCTCTTGGCGAAACGCCGGCCAAAAATCATTATTCTGGTTCAAACTCAAATCTGACGTGCTGGCGCCATGACCATTCAAGGTTGTTGAGGGTGGGTTATTATTTGGAGGAGGAACTTCGTAAACACCTAAAAGTGGCGTGGTCTCTGTATTTCTTTGAGTAACTATAGCAGCAGCGGATGGTGAGATGCCAATGGTTGGATAAAGAGGTCTTCCTGAATGAGAAGTCGGAAAACTTTGACGACGCGGGTGCGGGGTTTGAGACGTTGAACCAACGTCGATATCATTGTCTTCATCGTCTATTGTTGGGTTATAACGAGAGAGAATAGCATAGTCAGAGGGTAGAGAAGCGGGAATTTGGTAGTGGGCATAAGTGGAGGACATGGGTGAGTAGGGAAAAGAGTGGGCCTGGGGTCGGTAACGCCCACTTCAACCGCGTTAAAGAAAAAATTCATGTTGTCATAATCGTTATCATATCTAATAGTATTCAGGGTCGTGTGACCAAGAAGGAGTCAACAAAAAATATCAAAGTTATATCGTGATCCGAGGATCTACAGGTTAATTGCTACATCATGCAGAAAGGGATACAAGTACTAAGGAAAACATATTGTAATAACATCCGTTGCTACATGTCTCTTGTAATGCTGAATTTCAACCGGGAAATTGAGCTAGATTATGCGAAGGTATTAAAAAGTCTGATAAGAAGTACAATCATAGAGGAGAAAAATGTCGAGCGTAGAAGATGTTTTTGAGAGGTACCAATGCAGTGGGTATAATTTCAAGGATACATGGAATGGGGTGATTAAATCGATGGCCTAGTGAGAGGAGAACTGCTTCGTGAGATGGTCGCAGCAGGAAGTAGAGTAAGATCCCGGGATGCATTCAAAGGTGAATCTGTGGACGCATGTTGGGCGTGAGGGTAAATTGCGGCATGTCTTGAGTGGGTATAGCAGTCATAAAGTGTGAATCTAGAAAGAGCATAGATTCGATCGGCATCTCAGCGCTAAAGAGTGATTCAGACTGCTCACTGTTGCTCTAGTGCGCGTAGCTCTGGTTTAAGTTTGTTGAGATCGGGGTTAACCTTACGTTTAGAATGTGTGAGAGGTTTCTCGACCATCAAGAATTCATCCAGTTCGTGGGCGACGTCGAAGTTGGGACGTTGCATCTGCGTTAGGTTGGGCGTTAACGAGATCACAGGACAGTTGAAAACTATAGACGCACGTCAGGTACAAATGGTGGCTGGCAGTCTTTTGCCTCGAGTTTCTTCCAGTCTATATCGCTAAACCAAGGATGGGAGCGAATATCTGCGATTTCTTGATCCAATGGAACGCAACCTAATCGGCGATAGGGATCACGATCCAAGAACTTTGGAGATGAGAACTTAAATGAATAGATCACATGGCTTTGTAGAAACAAGCGCATACCGATTCTAAAGCATATTGTCCTATTATGCTGCATTCGGAAGCGTTGTTAGGAAACTTGAGATCGCCCTTAAGTATAGCCTGGGTCATCTTCGCTGGTGTTCGACCGTCAAATGGTCGACGGCGAAACAAAAGTTCGTATGCTGTAACGCCCAAGCTCCAATAATCGATCTGCCAGGAATAGCCCTTCCTGGCAATAACCTGAGGAGCCATATATGCCATAGAACCGGCAACACTCGAATGATTTCGACGTGAGGAGTAATGGATTGCCACATTGAAATCAGTCAGATGCGCATGACCAGCTTCATCCAGGAGAACGTTATCAGGCTTGACATCTCTAGAAAAGGACAATGATGATGAATTGATGGACATCTGTGAGAAGAAAAGAGAAAGCAAAGAGCGCTGGTTACCTGTGGATGATTTTGTGTCGATGGAGATAGTTGAGAGCCAGAGACAGCTCTGCTATCCAGAAGACGACGACTTTTTCAGGGATGGAAGGCGTTCGCTCTAAATGAACTGCGTCAAAGCAAGTGAGTGAACACAAAAGAGTGCAGAATGTCAGGGAGCTTACACCGTAGGTCACCGCCCAGCATGAGGTCGAGAACAAAGAAGCAGTTCTCGTCGTCCTGAAAGGCGTATCTGAGATTGACGACGAAAGGGCAATCTATCTAGATAGCAA
>CEMT01387575.1:14206-38943 GCA_900068985.1 Pterula multifida
GCGCGTTGTTTACCTCTTCAAGGAGCCTGCGCTCCTGGATAATATTTGCGACAGCTTTCTGCCTTATACATCTGGACTTGTCAATGTACTTGAGGGCATAGAGCTGGTGAGTCCGCTTGTGTTCTACGACCCTGACCTTGCCGAAGGCGCCCTTGCCAACGACACGATGAAGATCAAAGTGGAAGAGGTTGACATCTCCATCGAAATCGACTGGCTCTGAGAAACAGCAACCCATGAAGGGAGAATGAAGGGGAAAACAAGGGACAACAGTCCGGACTTCAAAGTCCCTGGAGGTTATATCATAAGAGATTTACATCACGTGTGATTTAAGGTTCATGGACATTGTCCTGTCAACAGTCAACTGCAGCCGCTGCTGGTGTTACCTGTAGCAAATTTCAAAAGCCCAATTTGCACGCATTTATAAAAACTAAAGCAAAGCAATTATCAAGTGAAGACACAAATTAGCAGCACCTGAGCCTGGTAAGTATGGATCAAGTTGAATACATATGCATGAAATTGAAGTCATTCGGATTCAGTGCCATCTCGAAATGGAACAAAGCAGAGGGTTGTGATCATGTGACAGTTTCAAGGATGTCTGGTAAACCGCTTTCTCGGCGGCGGTCTTCTTTGACTGCTCCCAATCCAGGAGTTGGAGGTGTCGTCTTCAGCCCACAACACTCTTCTTCTACAATAACCATATTCAGGCCAACTGAAAACATTCAACATCAACACAGTCGATCACATCGCAAGCATACCAGTGCAGGAAGCACAGGAGAGCCTTCTTCACCTCGTTTATCCTTTGCAACCGCCGCGTTCGGAAGGCCATCGACACCCCCAAGTCCAACTCACTCGACTGCTCCCAGGCGATCTTCACTTTCTGCTCGTCCAACTCCAGATCAGCTTGTCGCCCTTGCACGGCCCATCCCAAATGGTGCTGTATCAGCACAGCAGGCAACTTTCACACCCCTCCCAGATAATATCCTTCTACCATTCATAAATCGTCCTCAAGAAGTTTCTGCTCTTATATCTTCCCCTCCAACCTCAAAGCTCATTCATTTGCTTGCTAAAACTTTACCCCCAACCTGTTCGACCCCAGATGATCCTACAAAATGGTCCATCTCAGATCTGACACATTACCTCACGATTCTCGATCGTGACACTGACCCTGACGATGTCTGGGTAGCTCGCATCAGATCTGCTATACTTCCACATAGTGAACTCATCTGGGAACGTTTTAAGTCTGCACTGGGTGTTCCCCCAGAACTTGATCCCAATTATGAGCCCCTACAAATAACGCAATCGCATATACATTTTGACCCCAATACCGACCACTCCAGCAGTGATGTTTTCATTGATTCACCCGTCATCGAACCTCAGCGATCACATTCCCGCTCCTCTTCCGTTGGTAGCAACACAAAGCATATACCAGAGCTCCTCCTCAACCCACCCATTTCTCACGAATCGGATGTTCATATCTCCCCCATCCTCCCCTCCACTACTCCAGCTCATCCAATCTCTTCTCCGCTCTCAGACTCTGTCGGTCACTTGCAGGACATCTCAGAGGAAGCAGAGACAGAAGAAGAAATCCCAGAAGTCGACCCAGACCTATATACCCCCGCTCAAATTCAGGGTATTCAGATCGCTACCCATTCTTCGTCTCCTCTGGACGACGAGCATCAGTCCAAGCCCGTTCCATCACCAGTCTCCTCTCCTTCACCTTATCATCACCCTGCGCATGTGAGTCCTAGAGTTCATCACGCACCCCGCCTTATTCCCGGTCGTCGCTCGAGTTCATTTGGGTACGAATCACGCCCTCGTGCTCCTTCACCTCTAGGTGCTGGGCTGCGACCATCATTTTCTGCTTCCCGCATAGCAGATGGTCGGGGCCCACTCTTCCCTAGCAACTTTGCTAGGCTGACCCCAAAGTATATATATTTTATCTTTTATATCCTCGTACCTTACTCATTTATTCTTGTAGTAATGGCACCTCAAGGTTCTTCCTCCATAGCTAGGGGTCACCTTGGTAAAGTCTATGTCTTGCAAAATTTAAGATTGCTACCAAATAACGGATACACGGACATTTGATATTTGCTAATCTTTCAAGTCTTGGTATCAAATATTTGTCTGAAGCACCCCAGCTGGAAGTGGAATGTCTCTGTTGTGTGTATACTTAGCATGTGTTCTGTAGTAGAATACAATCAAACTGTCATCATCCTTTAAAACTTCTCAGTGGATCATTTTTCTTTCCTCTCCCTCCCCGCCCTCCTTGCCCTCTCCCTCTCCCTCTCCCTCTCCCCCTACCCGCATCTTTTCTAAATGGAATGAAGCCAGATTTGGACTTGGTTTCTTCCACGTCTCCTGAACCCGGTACAGGAGCCATACGAGGTAAAAGGTATTTGGGCACATGTTTCATATGCGGTTGTATTCTCGTTGGATGTAAAGGTTTGTCGTGACGGAGATATTCAAAATCTAGGGGATTGTCCTCGAAGTGTGTCTGAAAACAAGATTAGCGATTCGAAATGACATAACAGTCAAAACGAAGAGGCCAAGATATCACACCTTCAATTTGTCCGAATTCAAAATTTCAGTTTTCAGCTCTTTGACTCTCGCCTCCTGGATAGCCTTTCTCGTCACACTCCTCAACGCATCCTCCATCCGATATCTAAACGCCTCAACTTGCTTCATATCAAACCTATACTCTTTGATCCCCTCTAATTGCAACCCTTTCTCTCTCTCTCTCTTCTCAATCCTCTCAAACACTTTCTCATCCTTCTTTGTACTCTCCACACAACCCACTACATGATTCTTCCCGTACTCTTCCTTGGGAATGATGAATGATAGTGCCATGCCCGTTCGGCCAGCTCGGGCTGTTCGACCTACACGATGAGTGTAGGCTCGTGCGGATGTTGGAAGGTCGAAGTTAAGAACGCAAGACACGTCGATGAAGTCCACCCCACGCATAACACCGTATTCTTTTCCTTGATTTTTGGACGTTTTAGCCCGTTTGCGACTGGGCGGTGGTGGAGTAGGCTGATGTTTCCGCTTCTTTGCTGGGGTTGATATTGGTTCTTCAGCATCACTCTCCTTGTGCTGTAAAGGAGGATCACGTTGTGTTGGAGTGACTAGATAACCGTGGTTTGAAGAAGACAGACGAAAATGATTGGATAGCCTTACATTCTTCCTGTCCGTCAGCACCAGTCTCTTTCTCTTTCAGCTCCGTCTTCTCATCTGCTTCATAAGCACTACCCTCATCTGTAGCGATAATATAATCATATACTCCTTTATTGAACTCTTGAACGACATGATATCTGTCAAGGCGATTTCGCTTCAGCGATACCAATACATATCATGGGCACGAGAAAACTAAGAACCTTGAATTCAATGGCAGCTCGGAGTTCAACACACAACTCTTGATAGAGAACTGCTCAAGAAAGAGCTTGACGCGATAGCTCCGGTCAACATTGTGGACGAAGATGATGCATTTTCCTTGGACCAATTTGAGTTTGAGGATCACATACAAAAGTAGAAATTTGTCCACTTCGGAACACCTGTTGGTGAGCGTAGTGAGTATCCTCGAAAAAAAAAACGAGGTCCACGAAACAATACCTGACGGCATACTGGCTCAACCTATTTGTATCATCTTCACTGTCTTCAAGTTTGAGTATCACCTTATGATCGATCAGTCAGTGAAGAATATATCTACAAAGTAGGTTGGATATGACCACATACTGGATCCCGTAATGCGATACCTTTCAACGTCTCTACATCCTCTGACAAAGTAGCACTCATCAGGATAGACTGAAAAATTCGTGGTAGAAGATCTGAGCTGAACATCTTGCGCATATCTTCATCATGCCCATATGAAAATATCAGGTCCGCTTCATCTATAACCAAGGTTTCGATGTGAGAAAGAATCAGTGCCTATACCATGACACAGTAGATTAGAATAAACGGAAAAAAATGTCAAGATAGACCAAGTACCTTGGATAGTACAAGAGAGAGAACCCGAGCAGGTGTTCCAACTACAACATCAGGATTGTCGCTCAATATTATCCTGTCATGCACACAGTGTAAGGAATTATCACTAAGAATTATCTTTCACACACACCGTTCTAATTGGCTCGTTGTTCCAGCAGCGACGTTGAAAATAGAAATATCCTTCTCACAGTACTTGTTTAACGATTTCATGAAGTTCGTAACCTGCTCTGCAAGTTCCCTGGTAGGCACAAGAATCAGTGCTCTCGTCACTTGTCTCTGCAGAAGATCAGCGTTTCCTGCTGCATCCAAAGCCTGTTGAACATGATCAGACCCCAGATAAAATAGAGGAAGGGAGAATGTATACACACAGATTTCGCAGCCAATATCTTCTGCAAAACAGGTAAGGCAAACGCTGTCGTCTTCCCACTTCCCGTCTTCGCTCTTGCAAGAATATCGCGACTATCTAGGGCTAGCGGAATCGTCTTGGCCTGAACAGGAGTAGGCCGCCCAAATCCCAAATCTGAAAGAGCATGTAATAGACGTGGATCTAATATATGAGCAAAGGCAGAGAAAGACGAGATAACCTCGTTGGCGGCCATGACTGCAGAACACAGAATTTTTTGACCAATCGGCATTTCGGCCCGAATGTGACCTCCTTCTTATGACTTCCACGATTATGGACAGTGTGACTTGCGGATTGTATATTGCTCCTAGTTGCCTGTATAGCTATCTCAAACGATGCTGATAGTGGTTTTTTTTGTAGGTGCAGGAGACAGTTTTCGAAGTATTCTTGTCCAACGTGCAATGTGCCATATTGTTCTCTCATTTGCTTTCGTTCAGAGGTCAGTCATGCATTCGATGTCGAGAAGCTGGACGTTCTATATACACTATTATAGGCCCATTCAGAATGCTCAGAAGGATTCTATAAGAAAGAGATAGAGAGTGGGATCCAAACAGAAGCATCTAGATCCGCTGAGGAACGATTGAAAATGATGGAATTGCTTAAACGATTCGAAGAGGAGAACGCATCGCTTAACGACTATGATGATGAATACAGCAGTGATGCAGATGAAAATGACTTGTCTAGACGGACGAAGAATATTGATATAGGTGTGTTATTAAGCCAGCAGTCCGTTATCTCTACTCCAGCTACTGACCCCAAACAAGACAATACATCAGCGGATGATTTATGGGACATACTCACTCCGGATGAGAGACAGAAATTCCTGAGAGCCGTTGGGGACCGCAACAGTGAGCTGGGACAAGAGTTACTGGCGAGCGAGGCGTTAGAGAGATATCAGATGTTGCCCTGGTGGGACAAGCCAGCAGTGGGTGTTCCTGATGAGAGTACCGCTCGGTTGTTGATGAGATATGGGAGTGAACCGCCGATGGCCCCAATACCCAAGAGCTTGGCGAGACAAACACACGGGGGACCCTCACTGTGCTATAACCTGGCTGCGATATGGTAAGCATGAGGGTTTTTTTTCTAAAGTCGTTCCTGGCTGACGAATCGCAGTATTGCATATGCTTATATCACGAGAACGCTACGAGTATCTCCCCTCTCGACTGTTGAGCGGGACAGTGCCGAGTACATGGAGATCAAACGACTAACGTCTAAGCTCATACCATTTCTGACTGAACGGAATTCAACAATGGTTTATCAGGACCTTAACAATTTAGAAAGAGATCTTTGGGCTCGATTCGGCACAGTGAGTACTGCACGGGTCAGCCAATTTTCAGGTCATTCACACCGTATCAGGATCAAATGGGACGTAACGAGTTTTTGATTCTCCGACAAGATGGCGCTTATCTGATGAAGCCAGAGCGGGTGATGGAAGTCAAGTTAGTCGAGACCGATGATTGGCTGAACAGCCATGCACAGCGACGAATTGCCCTGGTGATCTCTGACTTGTGGGGAGTGTATGAAGAGGATGGAAGTAGGGACGAGACTAGGCTGAAGAAGGTTAACAGAGTCGCACAAAAGCTGCTTTTTTACGGAGGACAAGCTTTGAGCATGAAGAGCGATACCTTTTGGAGGATCTATTCAGAATTGGACCCCGGACCGGCACAGTAACACTTGGGTCAGTGGAGTACCAGAGCGGTACTCAGCATGTGACTTGAATATAATACGAGAAACCTTTCCCCTCTTCATCGATTCATCTTTCATCTCTCCCTCCTTCTCTCATTCATCCTTACTCTTCATGGACACTATTCCACTTATCGATGACCCTTGTGCTCAAGGAGGCGGCGATGATTCGTTCATGGGCCTCAGAATCGCCTCTATCTTCATCATCGGCTTAGGTTCCACTGCTGGCACACTCTTCCCCATCTTTGCCAAATCATCTACCTGGCTCCACGTTCCTGAGGCCGTATTTCAGTCAGTAGCATTAAAATTCTTTCATACCAGCCAAATTTCTCATTTCGATTGCAGATTCGCTAAATACTTTGGTTCTGGTGTCATCGTACGTCGTCAGCTACGGATTGCTCCATGTCCCCTTGAATAATTGTTTCTTCCAAGATCGCTACTGCATTTATTCATCTCCTTGCCCCTGCACTAGAAGCGTTAGAGTCAGAGTGCCTGTCGCCATCATGGTCTGACTACGTAAGCTCTCGATTGTCTCGCCTACGTCAAACCTTACCCTCACCCATATCTACATAGCCTTACGCACTAGCCCTTTGCCTCCTTAGTATCTTTATCATATTTATTGTTGAACTCATCGCATTTCGTTGGGGTACTGCCAGGCTTGCTAAGATCGGTCAACGCCATGGTAGCGTCTGTTTCGCTTCATCGTTATTGTCTACCATTCTCATCACGAACTCTTTGCTGTATATTCCAGATACACATGGCCATGGCGTGGGCGCTCACTCTGCTCATGGACCGGAGGGGATGCCTAACCCTCCTGCTATCAAGAGCCACGATGACCCAGAAGCTAACATCGAGGGCTCGTCTCAACAAAGCGATCACCATTCTAATCACGATCACGCAAGCTCTGCACTAGGACAGATCATTGGCATTGCTATTCTTGAGTTTGGAGTGCTACTACATAGGTGAGCTCACTTGTTTGTGTTTTCAAGCTCATAATTTGACCTTTTCTTGCTTCCAGCATTCTCATTGGCTTGACGCTTGCTGTTGATAATGAATTCAAGATTCTCTTCGTGGTATTGGTCTTCCATCGTAAGTCCTATCAGGCTTTGCACGGATCAATATTGCTAATGATTTTGATGATCTAGAAACATTTGAGGGGCTTGGGCTGGGTGCTCGCCTGGCCTATATCAACCTTCCAAAAAGATACAGCTACATGCCAATTCTGGCTGCCTGTGTGTATGGAGTCTCAACTCCGATTGGCATTGCTGCAGGGCTTGGGGTAAAATCGACGTACAATCCTGGAACTGCCACAGCATCCATCGTCAGCGGGACGATGGATGCACTGAGTGCAGGTATATTGATCTACACCGGACTGGTCGAGGTACGTCTCCTGTATCAGTACCCTCGACTTGGATGTACCGCTCATTTTATACTTTCTCAGCTGTTGGCCCATGAATTTCTGTTTAGCAAAGAAATGATGAATGCTTCTAACGGAAAGCTCATTTACGCCGTAGTTTCTATGTTACTGGGATGTGGTCTAATGGCGTTGCTGGGTAAATGGGCATGAGCTGAGAACGTGGACGCTGCATTTCGTCTCTGAACATTACTAACATAGATTGTGCTGATACAATAATAGTTGCGTACGTAGTTCCACAAGACTGAATGTGTATCCATATAGAACTTCAGCCATCCACTGACTTTTGATATCGCGGCGAGGATCTCTGCCTCACACTGTGACCACCACCACCACATCATGTCTAGTGAGTCTTCAGCAATCAATCCGGAAACCTCCAAATCCAAGTCCCAACTACCTCCCGGGATGGTGATTGGTCCAGATGGCAAGCCATGTAAGATATGTACTGCTTTCCGCCATATGAGAACCACCAAGCAGCCCGGGACCAAAAACGCTTCTACTGCTGCTACAATGGCAGCACTTGCATATGGAGTCAATACAACCACTGAAACCAAAGAATCAATACCGGAACAACCTCCACCGCATTGCCCACCCGACGTTGAAGTACTCGGCCGTTCCACCTGGACGTTCTTACATACCACAGCAGCATATTACCCCGAAAAACCCACCCCGACCCAACGTGCCAACATGCTGAGCCTGATCCGCGCACTCCCATTGCTATACCCATGCACGAACTGCGCCCTTGATTTCGGAGAAGATATCAAGGCTAATCCGCCTGATGTGAGCGGGAGGACAGGACTGAGTCAGTGGTTGTGCGAGAGGCATAATGAGGTGAATGCAAAGTTGGGAAAGAAGAAATTTGATTGTAGATTAGAGAGTACAGACGCAAGGTGGAAGGATGGACCGACCGATGGGAGCTGTGATTAGCTGCTGCTGGTGGGTTCCTGTGTTTCTTGCAAGCTGTTGGGGTCATAGAGCTGATTCTTTCAAACCAGTATCCATAGACCTTTTCCCTTGCAACCTATTTTTTTAAGTCAATCAATCCCACTCTCTCCTCAGCATTGGTGTGCTTTCCTGGTTCCTTTCCTGGTTTTAGAATGCCATAGAGTGAGGACCGTATTCCCATCACACATGACCGCGACACGACTTGGACACAACTCCCATGGATCCTTTTGAAGTTAGAATGCAATTTCTCTCCCACTTACGCCGGCTTAACGCGTACGCATTAGTCTATTTGAGTGCTTACTGACTCTCAAAAAAGACTTGCTCAGTACACAACAGTCTATCCAGAAGGTTGTTAGTTTTGCAGTCAGATATTTTCCGGGATGCGGTGAGGACCTCTGGGATTGTATTGTTGAGGAGTGCCAGAAGGTTAACTTTTCATCTGACTATTTGTCCTTTTTTCACCTCATTACCTCCCATCTATAGGGCTCCATTAATTCTCGAATAAATATCCTCCACTTCCTGGATTCACTCTGCGAGACATGTCTATTGCTAAAATCACATTCCGGAACCACATCCGGCCCTCAATATGTTGATTTTGTGTCTAGGGACCTTCACAAAGTTATCGAGTCCGTCGTGCCAGATGGTCGTGCTGGGCTGCCCAACTTGACGAGTACGAAGCAGGTAAAGTACCATTGCTAATCTCCAGCTTTTGCGCTCACTCCAAAGTACTAGATACTAGAAAACTGGCGGACCAAACGTGTCATTGACCCACAAAAAGTGGATGATGTGATATCTTTCTTGGAGAGTCGAACTAGTCAAAACGAGATGCTGTCGTCATCAAACGGCACAGATACCCAGCAGCAGCAAAATCACCGACATTCATCCTCCAGTAGAAGCTCCCAGCTTTCCCGTGGAGAAATGCAAAAACGGATAGAAGAGGACCGGGAGCGTCATAAGCGTCTACGAGAGCGTCGTTGGGTGCAGCCATTATCTCTCAAGCCAACGGTGTCGCATATGGCAGCCCAGCTTTTGACATTCCTGCCAGAAGGAGAGGAGGATGTCCCAATGGACATTGAGTTTGACAATGAGTGGGAGACGACAAGTGACTGGAATGAAGACGATGTAGATGCTGCTGCTGAGGAGGTGACACTAATGTTAGCAGCAGAAGACGATGTACCTTAGTTTGTGCCTCTACATTCTACTTTAGAGAACTGCAAGTTCGTTCAGTGGGATTCGGCGGTGCGAGTGAACTATCAAGTCGTTTTAAGGAAAAGGTCAATTGACTTAGTGGACTAGTGCAAGTTCTCACACCCGTGACCCCCTCTCTGCTCCCAACCACTATGTCAGCATCTCAGTAAGCGTCTCACTAACTTCGTTCCACAAACAAATTTCTCTGATTCTAATCTCTCTCTATTCAGAGATGAAGTACTCACCGAGAAGGACGCCTCTGTTCCCCCAGAACCACCAACACCGACAGTTCCAACAACGACCAAAGTTCGACCGCGACTTGATCTTAGCACCGGTGCTAAGGAGCGAAAACGCGGTAAAAGCATGTTCGGTTTGGTTTTAGGGACTCTAAATAAGGCAAAGATCGAGGATAAAGAGAGAAATGCTAGCGAAGCGGTGTGTGCATCGTCGTGTTGCGTTGTTGTACTAAATCTGACTGAGATCCGATGCCGCTGTTGACCAGGCAAAAAAGAGACAGTTAATTGACCAGAGGTTACAAAATAAACTGCGGAAGGAAACTGATTCTGTTAGGAGAGCCGAAGAGGCAAAAAAAGACAAATCGACTGCTAACCGAAAAGAGGAGAATCTGCAACTCAGGGATTCTATGGTATGTTTCTACATTCTAACCCCCGACACGCACACTGATATCGTCCTTTCATTCAGTTCAAATACCGACGAATGCATCTCCCTCAATTCACCAGGTTCTTGTGTACCTCAGACAATATTCCCAAAGACGACGAAGAATCGACGTCGCCATGTCCCAATCCACTAGCTCTACCAGTAAGGTCGCACCCGCCACCATTATACTATCTACCTGCTATCCTCCTGCCGTGTCAAGAAGCCTTCCTTCACAAGCGAGTTGAACCGGTATGTCTGACTTCTTTCCTCCCTCTACCTTGTTTCATGTCAGGTGCTGATTTTTCTGCAAGGTGGCAGACGCCATAGAAAAAGAATGGGCTTCATTCCGAGAAGAGTGTAAAATTGGTATCGAGGAGGTGATACAGCTTCGAAAGCGTGTTGCTGAGGAGGAGCAAAAAAGAAAGGAGGAACGTGATGCAAAGTCCACAGGGAATGATGCTCATTCGGCTCCAATGGCCGATGAGGATAGCCCTATGGATGACGATATGGACGTTGGCGATGATACTATGCACAGGAGGAATGATGAGAGGTCGAAGGACGCAACGGAGGCTGAGATGGAAAATGGCAGGGATGAAGTAACACCCATGCAGGCGGATGAAGACGATGCGGTTGAGTACTGATAACAGTTGGTAAGTTGCTTCTGGTATGAAGAGGATGTATTCTTGCTAGCGATTTACTTGGGACCGTAAAATAATATTACTTCATTACATTTTAACACTGAAGTCAGGTACATGTCGATCAGATGGCACACCGAGTCACTGACGCGTCGAGCGCAAGGCCACGCGTCGCTCTTCATTCTCTCAACTCACACTCCATGGCATCATCGTCTTCAAATCCCATCGACCAGCGAAGAAAGGATGCTCTCAAACAATATCGAGATGTTCGTATCATCTTTTTCGATGATCTTTTATTCTCAAATCAGTGTACAGAAAATGCGCGCTCATGAATCAAGTAGCGAGAACCTCAAGAAGTGTCAGTTACTCTGTTCAACTCCAAGCGTTTCCACACTTGCTGATTCTACCCAGTAAGATTCTCTCTTAAGGATCTCGAGAAACAATACGAAAAAACAGAAGAGGATATCAAGGCAGTTCAATCCGTCGGCCAGATCATTGGCGAGGTCATGAAGCAGTTAGACGACGAGCGATGTACGCCTATATATGCATATAGATCGCAATATTCTCCTGACTCACGTAGTTCTTGTTCAGTTATTGTGAAGGCATCCTCTGGGCCTCGTTATGTCGTATCATATCGTCCAGCATTGCCTGTAGCCAAGCTCAAAGCAGGAACCCGAGTCTCACTGGATATGACCACTTTAACAGTCATGCGCATCCTTCCGAGAGAGGTCGACCCTATGGTGTATAAAATGAGTCTTGAAGACCCGGGAGGTGCTTCTTTTGCCGGAATTGGTGGTCTGGGCGAACAAGTTCGTGAACTGCGGGAGGTGTGTCACTGTACTTGTTCTATTCACCACTGTCATATGCTCAACTCTTCGGAACTATACTCAAGATCATTGAGCTGCCTCTCATGAATCCAGAACTCTTCCAACGAGTAGGCATCAACCCACCCAAAGGTGTCTTATTGTATGGGCCACCAGGAACTGGGAAAACTTTACTCGCACGAGCAGTCGCCGCCACCCTCAACACCAACTTCCTCAAAGTTGTATCCTCAGCTATCGTAGACAAATATATTGGAGAAAGTGCTCGTGTTATTCGTGAAATGTTTGGGTATGCAAGGGAACATGAACCCTGCGTCATCTTTATGGACGAGATTGACGCTATTGGTGGACGTCGATTTTCTGAAGGAACCAGCGCCGATCGAGAAATTCAACGAACACTCATGGAGGTAACTGCTCTTCGTTACTTTTATTGCTACAGACTTCTTAAAGTCCTGTACCACAGCTGTTAAATCAGATGGATGGTTTCGATTCGCTTGGACGGACAAAACTCATAATGGCAACTAATAGGCCCGATACCTTAGATCCAGCCCTCCTCCGGCCTGGTCGATTGGATCGAAAAATCGAAGTTCCCCTGCCGAATGAGCAAGCTCGTTTAGAGATCCTCAAGATCCACGCAGCACCAGTTAACAAAGGTGGTGAACTGGACTATGAAGCAATTGTCAAAGTTTGCACCTTTCATAACCCAAGTCTATCTCCTCATTCTTATTAAAATTTGTAGCTCACGGATGGTTTCAATGGTGCCGACCTGCGCAATGTCGTCACAGAGGCAGGGATGTTCGCTCTTAGAGATGATAGGTGAGTGATGATGGTTCTTGAATCAACCAGTTACTCAACACCCTCCTTTACTGCAGAGAGTATATTAAACAAGATGATCTCACCAAGGCAGCGCGTAAAGTTGGAGATGCAAAGAAGCATGAGAGTGAGTCTTTCCAAGATGCTCTTTGCTACCTATCCTCATCATGTCCGTTTCTCTCAGCGAAAATGGAATATTCTGCTGCACAGTAGGATCTTATCTCGTGGTCTCCGTTGCTGTTACACGTAATTATATCAGTCCGTTAATTCAATATACATCCAACTAAAATGTAATGGCAATCGAAATTTCCATTTGGTCTAAAACCGGAAGAGTCCTTTCTTCTTCTTCTTCTCTTCCTTCGTTGAATCCGCGAAAGAGGGCGCCGGTGATGTCTCTCCCTGCCTAGGCTCTCGAGGGGGTGCTAGTGCATTAGACGGTGCTCTCATTCTTTCCGGAGGATCCTTGATGGCATATTTCTCGTCATAAAAGTCTTGAAATGGTCTTTGGCCACCACGGTTATCTGGGACACCATTAGGAGCTGATCGCGAGCCTATACCTTGCATATCTAACACTTTCAGGTCGTCAACGAACTGAGAGGGGGTTATTGTGTGTGTAGAGCCTACTAATCTTCAAAACCAGACCAAGCAGTTCAACGTAATAAATTCATACCAATGAAGATATCCTTGTTCAGGGTTGTTGAAAGCTTATACACCTCTCGACTTTCTGAATAAGTCATGCCACCCGCTACAAAGACGAATAGTCTCTGTCTTGTCTCAGATACTCCTGGATTGCTCCGGCTGGATGCTGCCTTCTGCCATACAGGTTTCTGACTACGGAGGGAAGTAGCAGGCGAAGGTGCTGCAGGTACTGTTGCTCGTAAGCTTGCTGCTGCTGCGGGAGACGACGGCGAATCCTTCACGTAGGGGAAAATAGTTGGATCAAGCTTGTTGGCTATTTGATCCTATAAGTATCTCAAATAAGGCTGGCCTTCGTTCAGGATAAAATGACCAACCTCAATGACGGTCTTCAGCAAGGGTTTGAACCGTGAAAGGTCGTATTCATCATCAGGTTTCTGCCTGATCTTCTTCTTTGTGTCTTTATCGCCGGATGTCTACGAGAAAAGATGAGAGATGGATTCTGCTTAATCGCCCAGGACTCACTCGACTGATCCTTGCTCCAAGTCCAACCAGTGCGTTAACTGCATCTTGTTCAGCCAGTGTCAGCCGCGCATGTTGATATAACCGCCGTCTGTCCTCATCTGGAACACCATCCCGGAATTGAATGTACAGGGCGACGATACGAACTTTGTTCGCATTTCTAGACAATAAAAACAAATGAGACCAAGTGGCGGCAGTAATAATTTATCACCACGAACGAAACTTCTCGACTGTCCAAAAGAGGAACCATCTCTTCTACGATTGATTTCGGGCTCTTTCCCTGTGCGGTGAGACCTGTCGCGCAACACTATACGAAGATCAGTATAACTGGGTTCGGCAAACATTATCGCATGAAATCACTTGTTCAACATTAGCCACAAGAGGTAATTTGTCTCTTTCAAATATGCTCATGCATTCTTGAGCCATGTTCAAATGCAGCGAAAACTACAAACCATTGTTATAGTGCCATACATAAAGGAGAATGACGCTGGGTACCTTTTCTCGTTGTTCCTGATACTGGGGCAAATTTGCAAGCATATCTTTCATATCATTAAGACTAGCAGCACCTTCCCTGGTTGGTGTGAATTGAGTTGACGCAGGGTAAAAAGCTGACACAAACACCCTACCCCTTAAAACCGGCGTTGTCTTCCAAGAATTTATTGAAATCAGCCATGAGCTTATCGATGGCTTCTCGCATGTGCATTAGTCGCACTTCTGTCCAGACAGTGTCATCGTCAGATAAAGTGGCAGTTTTGTCTTCGTATGCACCCATTGCCGATTGGAATTTGTATCTAGGACAAGGTTAGGAGTGCAACAACAGATATTATCATACAAAACGAACGTGTATTTTGTACCATCCCGGATAGGCAGCAAGTCGTTTGCCATAGCCTGATACGTGAACTCATGTATGAAAGGTGCAATCATGTCCATTGAGCGGTCAGTTATAATCAACGTCGACCGTTCTCTGGTTAGTTGTTTCTACGCATTACTTAATGGTATGTTTATGCAGAATAAAGGTAAAACTTACACCAACTTCTGGATTTTGCTTCTTGTAATCATCAAGCTGCTTTTGAGTCATGAACGCAAGAAGCTTGGTCAAGTGGTCCCCTTCGACGGACTCGTAAGCCCTGGCATCTGCTCCCCGAGCAAGATTGGTCCTCCACCGCCCGCTCCCTTCTGCAGGAGGGGGGGGCCTGAGGGATTCATGTGGTTTCAAGGCGCCTAGAGGTAGGTGATTGGAAGGTATATAGTAGCGGATATAAGGGAATTCATTAAGGGTTATGCAAACATTAGCAATCTGGCTATGTAATTAGTTGCTGTTAAGGAGCATAATGTGCAGAAGAACAAACGATTGTACTGGTGAACCGAAGGTCTTCTAGTATTCTGTCTCGTGCCGATTTATACGACGATTCATTGCGCGGTGGGCTGAAAAGACTGAAGAACATCTCGTTTGATTGTAGGGAGAATGTCCGTGCCTCAGTAGCTACCCCACGATTCAGTCACGATGCAGAGAATCAAACAATGGAGCCCTGACCGGTGAAATTGATGTACATATCCTGCAATGACTTGAGATGTGGTTCTGCTGGAGAAGACGTTAATCTTTCGAACAATTGTTCAGATAAACCTGGTTTAATGTCAACCATAAGGATATGACAATAACAATGGCACGGTACCATCAATAAAGAACAAGTGTGCAGCTGCATATCGTTGATTTCCATTGGAGAAGTCGCGGATTAGGAGCTCGATGTTCTTGGTCGTTGGCATGAGAAAGTAGATGGCTTCGAAAGGCTGAGGGTCTCTAGCACCGGATACGGATTCGATCACTATGAGTGAATATACAATGAAGTAAAAGCAGCAGAGTCATTGTACAGAAGCCTCACGAGTAACGTTTTCCTCCAGTATGTCAAACTGTTTGAGAACCGTATTGAGTAACCTCTGGGAGTGCTCGTCAACCACCACAATCTTCCATTTTCCTGGTGGATTCACAGATCGAATGCTTTCGAGAAATTCTGAAATCGTAAATCAGAATACCAGCTAGGTATAGATACAAACGGTTTTCAATGACACAGACTTGTACGAACAATTGCGATAAGCGATGTCATTCACGGGGTTGGAGGCAAAGGAGGCCAAATGCATGTAAGGCAAGTGTCATCAGATTCCAGATCTAACATCTCTTTTTGATCTTGTAGGCTCTCTACCGAGTCAAGTCCAAAATTTGTATCTAGTAAATGGAAGTAAACATAAATGTAGCATTAAAATACCACAACGAGAAATTCGATTAAATCAGACTAAGAAACCTCCCAACAAGGCAGTCAAACTAACACAGACGATAGTAGATATTCTTAAACTAGAGAAGTCAGATATGGCACTACCGGCAGGGGTGTTGTTTCCAGTGTCGGGTGAGCCATCCCCGTTAACATCGACGGTGTTGTTCCCTTGGTTGAAGGGGGAGGAGGTATTGGTGTTACTCTCACGATACAGATCTGAGGTTGGGATTCCAACGCAGTCTCCGATTGGCTTGAGCTAGAAACATCATGGGAGGTGAATGCTACTCTCAGAAAACAGAATCCTAGTTAACGCACATTGAAAGCAGGGTTATGATTCAATGCAGTATTAAGGGTATAATGAACGGCAAGATTAACGGTGGTTGGGTAGAGGTCATGCTGGAGCACAATGAATCTGATAAGTTAGGAGAGTGAGTACCAAAAGTAAGAAACAAAGAGAAAAGTAGTCACCCAGTATCCATAATAGAGGCGTTACCGAGGATCTCATTGAAGGTATTGACAGACTCAGTCCCAGTGACAAGGCCAGCAGCAACCTTCCAGTCTGTAAGGGGGCATAAGCTGCAAGAATATTTTGTCGGGTCTTGTATTCACCGTTTGTGTCCATCTGAGCACCACTGGGAGTACGAGTCCAGATGATGGGAGTCATACCCATGGCCAGAGCAATCGTTCGAACACGGTCATCTAGAGGAAGTTTGATTAACTACGATACTGATCGTTGATAAAAAAAACACGTACCCATATCACCAAAGGGTGGACGCATAGTGGTGGGGGTAACACCAAGGACCGTTTGAATAGCCTTTCTTGTCCAGCCCAGCTCAGCGACGATTTGTGGAGTGGTCAAAGTGGTCAGATGCTGTATGTTGATGAGCTAGAGACTAATACGAAATCAACTGGTTGCTAACCCTGTGAGACCATGTATGAATTGATATTTCATGTCCAGCCATGTATTCCTACGTTACGAGGGTGAGTATCTATGAATGTGATTCATATGCAAAAAAGCTACTCCTACCTCAACAAGAATATCAGGACGCTCTATGACTCGGGATCCCACGACGAAGAAAGTGGCCTTAATATCCTTCTCTTCGAGGTACTTGAGAACGGTACGAGCTAGATTAATGCATCGTTAGTAGGTAGTTTTTCTGGTTCAAAAGATCTAACGCACTATATGGAGAGGGACCGTCGTCAAAACTTATGATACACTGTGAGCATACTCTCGTTGGGGCAAGCGAATGAAACAAACCTGACCCCCCACGTCATCTTCTCAGGACAACCTGTTTCGATAGGCATAAGAAAATGATCATATATCACAAGTTTGAATCCTCACTTGTGATATCAGTGCTGCGAGTTAAACCGGGAGCGCAGGACCACCAGCCACGCTGCTCAGCTTGAGCTTTTGCTTCGGGGTTACTGTCACACATAGCATCGCCTACAGTGACAGAGAGATCTGGGATATCAGCGCCATCAAGCTCCTTCATCCATTGCTTGACTTCATCAGAATCTACAAATAAGCATCATAAATTACATATATGGTTGAAGGAAGAACAGATGATGCGATTGAATTACCGGTAGGAGGGACGACATCTTGAGCTGGCCATTCCCCCGGCACAAATCGGACTATAAAGAGCTATTAGAATCTTGAAATCAACGAAGAATAGTACTCACAGGGTGTAGGGAGAGCAGGGGCACCTTTGACAGGTGGAGGAGCGCCAGCAGCGTAGGTGGTGGTCGGAGCTAGAGTAGCTTGAGATTGCATACCCGAAGTTATACTTGATAATGGGATAGATGCAGTCGCAGGTAAAAGGTCAGTAGGAACAGGGCTTCCATGAGATGAGGCTCCAGAAGTGACTGGAATACCAGCAGACTGGCTTGAGGCCGGAGCACTTGAGGAAGCAGATGTGGTAGCTGCTTGTCGCTTGTGAGCAACACGGACATGATTAGGTTGAGAGGCAGACACGATAGCGATGGATAAAAGAGTGGAAATAGCCTGCAGCTTCATGATGGAGGGCGTAAGAAAGTGGATAGGAAAATGAGTGGGCGTTGTTAAGTAAGAAAAACAAATATTTCAAACAATCACGCCCATCAACATTTGTCTCCCACGCCCAGCAGAGGTACAACAACAAAAAATGTCTTGGGTCGCTACATACATACACCGCACTGCTACCAAGGGTACACTACTCATGTCATCGTACAGACATCACAGACATATTATCGCCGCCTGTGCGGCGCTGCTGTGAAGAGTACACCGTCCGTAATGCCAGCACACGGTCGTCAGATACCATAATTATCTCGTCTCTCTGCAGATTCCGTCCATGAGCTTGGCTTTGAGGATACAACATTGACGGTGAACCGTAGCCGTTATGCACAGAAGTTCGACTCCCATATGAATTTGGCCCTTGAGTATATGGATTGAACTCATAATTGGGCGCAACTGGGTTATGTGGGTAGAGGCTGCTACCACCATTAGTCACCGAAGGAGGATTATCAGCAAATAATAATCGCAAGTTGTTCCCCTGTATGACTTGCGACATGAGACCAGTTTCAATATGCCTTATCTCAACGAAGCTTGGTTCAAAGGCAAGCACATAAGGTTCGTGTAATGCTGGGCATATATGTAATCAATCAATCAGCTCTGATAAACATGCATTGTGAAGACTTACCGAAGCCTGTAGGGGTGCCTTCCCAGTATATGATAAACTCTTTTCGTGATCGTTGACCATTCTTGTTCACATAGAAGGCGAATTCTAAACTCATTTGCTTCAGTCGGGTATTTTATCTCTGCAACACGGGTGCTCACCGTCATAACATAAGAGGAACTCATTAGCAATTCGATAAATTGCCATCGGTTTCAGGCTCTCCTTCCTTCGAACGAACTCTAAGGACTCGTCGCCTGGATCCAACAAACCCTGCGTGTCAAGACTCTCGAGATCAACGATCTCGAAACCTCTCGAACAACCCACACACATTTTCGTCTTAAGATAATGAATTGAAGTCGATTCCACTGGTATGTAAAATTCCTGTCATAGTCCACGTCATCAAAAATTCTGGAGTATAAACAATTAGGTTGAGATTGAACATACTCTGAACAATTTCAGCGTGTCATTACCCCCTTGTAACAACTTTTTGAACGTGGGTTTGCTTCGTCCGCGAATGTTCTGGTCGATAGGTTCCAATGTCTTGAAGGTACTCGACAGTTGACTGGATTTCACGATGCATACTAACACTTTTCCAAGACAATGTCCTGCCTTGAAAAATGAAGTATGCGAGGCTATCTTCTTCGCACGTCTGATAGCGGCATTAGGGTCTCTTGGATCCAGGCTGTCTAAGGGGAATGTGAAGACCTGTCTCTCTACATTAAGACAGTCAGGCACAAGATAAGTAACGATGCACAATCCGACCTACCTGACAAAACGATAAGAAGCTGATAATCTTCTAGAACATCGACCTGGGTAACCTCCAGAAGAGCAAGAACTCTGATAGGTTCTCGGTTTCGTTCTTCTACATCTGATAAATAGACACCATCGTCCGTGCCATAAACAAATCGCCGACCAGCATCTGGGCAGATAAATCAATAAACAGCTGAACAAAAAATTGTGGATTGTTGAGAACTGACTGAATGGAGCAGCGCAGTTGACCTTTGTGGGACCAGAAAAAAATCCTTGACTCAGTGCAACTGTGTCAAAAATCATACTCCTTTCTCGCATGATATTTTGCTGTTTCACAATGCTGTCATACCATTTACGTTGATTGAGTAATGTGCTAGCCCAGAGAGTGATATGATAGTATTTTCGCCCCAAGTGAACAAAAGTGAGCCAGTGCTGTCCCTTGGCATCGGGCTTCGCAGGTACCAAGGGTGGATATGGTCCCACCCTTGCATTGAAAGAGGTATTCCGTGTAAGAATGCGTTGTCGAGGTTGACTCCTTCCAGGTCCATTCATGATTTCATCTGGAGCGGTTATCAATAACAACTCTAGTGGGATAGGCTGAGAGCAAAATCAGGGACATTCTAGGCATAGAACGTGATAGACCTCACTCGACGATAGACCTTCAGCTGTTCTCCTTGCTTTGTTTTAGTCACCTTGACCATCAGCAGAGCATGGTCAAACAGGTACACATTCAAATCGCCATCGCGCTTGGTAAGAGTTCCCTTGTAGATGAGCTCTCGATCCTCTTCATGAAGACGAAGGTCCTTGAGAGGAAAAAGTCAGTGCAGCATACATACAAGTTTGCTGAGCGCCATACCACTTCTTCGCCAGGCCGGAAGGTGAGTTGTTGATCCAACTGGAGAAGGTTGAACCTATTCTCTGTCTTGCCGCTCTCCTTATTAACGCGTTCCAGAAACTCCCTGATGATGGTTACGACCTGTGGTATCGCCGTCTTGTCGAGGTTATCTTCAGGGGTGTGCTTAAGCATCGCTTCAAGCAACAACGGGTATCGAGCAAGACGAGTGGTAGGCTTTGTAAGGTACGCGTTCAGCTCCAGTTTCCGCGACTCTGGAAGTCGTTCCGTAATCTAAAAACTGGATGAGAAACATGGTCATTAGAGTGGCTTAATTCAGGCAATCACCTCTACAAACTGCGCGAAATCGGGATTTGAGTTTTTCTCCTTCTCGAACTCATATTTTCCATAGAGTTGATGGGCTCCGTAGGTCACAAAGGGCCCAAAATGAGGAACAATGTCCAAAAAAATATCCCCGACACGCTCGACAACCGCATAAGATTTCTGACGCTTGATCAATGCATCGCGAAGTCGAGTGTTTACAGCGATGATATCATGTATATTCCAAAAGACTTGTTCTAAGAAGTCTGTTCGTCGATGTGCTGGGATGATGTCTTGATCAACGAGTCTGTTGATCCAAACCTGAAATTATCTGTGAACAAAGGGTGCCACCCAATCACGAATAGCACTTACATCGCGCAGATACTCCATATCCTTCACAAAATCACGTTCGGTGTAGATGATCTCGTTGATGGCTTCTTGTCGCTTCTTCTCCATGTCCGAGACACTGTTCACTATCTCTTGAGGTACGGAGTGTATCCAAAGTGTTCCATCATCCTAATCAAGAAACTCATGAGCATTTGGGAGAAGACATCTCCGCAACTGATGATAGCTTACTGGAGTATCGCCAAGACTCTCTTTACTAATCTGTTTAGAGAGACCGGGCTGTGGTTTCATGTTGAGTCTAGCTTGCTGCTCAAGTCGTCGTGGACAAGCGATGCTGTAGCAAAGCCGATCTCGCGAGCAGGTAGGAGAGTAGCAATCCGCAAGTAAAGTGAATACACCTGAAGGAAGCAACTCCTCCTCTGCAGTTTGGGATTTGAGATGAGTGAGACTATCAAGGACAGAAGATTCGTCGTAAACGGATGCAGAGGTATGTGAAATCATTGAACCTCCCATGGTTGCTGCATTTTTTAGATCCGGGGTACTATCATCTCTGCCAGTAACTGGAGTATCTGCACCCAGATCTCCACTGACAAAGGGGCTAGGAAGCACTGTCCTGAACTGATACAGCTCGTTAGCACTGTCTCTTAACCGATGGTCATAGGTGACATCATGGAAAAACTTCTGAGCGTCCAGAGCTCGACCAAGTAGCAAGGCCAAATTACGATCTGTTGTCTTGATGATATAAGCAATTTTGTCAACGGCCTCGCGTCCGTCGAACGAATTCTTATAAGTTAAACCATCCTTGACATGGTCGCTGAGATTGATCCGTCTGCGAAACTCTTCAGCTACACGGGATAAGAGAGCTGGATAAACAATTGGGGCTTTATGTCCAATAACTTTCATGGATATAGGGGAGCCACGACCTTCCCTAAGGGAAGGTACGGGTGGCCTATGTGCACGATCTACCCCTCGTATGGCCGATGAAGCAGCCGACATTGACATGGACCGATCCTGCACGGAACGTTCTCGACGACTCCCACTTATAAAGGGAAGAGTGCGTGTAGATTCTATGGACCGACGGCTCGAGACAATGTGTGAAGCATTGTTTGCATGGTCGTACGCTGTAGTAGAATTGGAGAAGACGGATGAGCGAGCAGATGTTGGCGCACTACTGTCATGTTGACCTGTTAAGCGGCTAGCAGCAAGGAGCTGTGGACTAGAAGTCTCAGAAGCTGCTGACAGCCGGTGGGTGGTAGAAGATGAGGCGGGTCGATGTATTCGAAGTCGTGGTGGATACTGAGGAGATTTAGATCGAGAAGCTGGTGTCATCGAGCAAATCGTAAGAAAAAGAGAAGAAAGAACGATAAGAATGTATATCTCACATTCCTGCTCTTTGCTTGCCCACGGTAACTCACTCTCTTCATCCTCCTCTGCCTCATTCTTGTTGACAAAATCAATACCGAGCCCTAAGTTGTCAAAGTTTAACGATAAGTGGTCTACTTGTGGATGCGCAGAGTTGTGAGGTGATGATCGGGAGTCTGCTATAATATTAGGATTAACAATTTGAGCCTGGTAGGCTTGCGCTGGGGTCAGGCCGGCGCGAGTTAGTGGTTCCAAGTTAGGATCTGGAGGTTCATCTGGCTTTGGGGCAATAACGCCAGGAGAGATGGAGTTGCTTCGAAACGAAGATTCGGGGCGTTGATTTGACTGTGAGGGGCCAGGAGAAGGCGCTACGGATGGGTTGTAAGGTTGACCTGCTTGGATATGTGGTAGATAGGTGGGTTTAGGAAGATTGGTAGGAAGATACTGAGGATGAGCATATGGTTGAGACTGGGAATTATAAGTAGAGGGGTAATGTGGATGCCTGTCTGCAGGTGTGTCCTGGTATGGAGGCTGATACGCATACGCAGAGGCCGTGGATTGCGGGTAGTTTGTGTTCTGCAAGTGGTGAGATGCACTTGGGCGACCAAATATCGACTCGTATGCGACATTGCGCTTATCTGGTTGACGAGAGGGTGCATCCATCGTCGCCAGAGTAAAGGAGGAGGAGGAAGACAAGACGCTCAGATGCCACTTGTGATCATATCATTATGTGCAAATCAGCTTTTCCTTGTCGTCACACCATGTGGCACTTCGAACATCCATATGCATTATAACATTTTACCGATATCTCCCCCGTTAGATCCATCCAACAGCTATCAAGATTATCTATATACATAAGCTGTATCGTTATTACCACTTGTCATATACATACATAGATCCCCCACAGTCACCTCTGAACAAAAAGGACATGAGGACCTTGCTACAAGAGTAAGGATACAACGTACAAAATTAAGCTATACTCCTCTCCTGGTCGAGTTCCAATGTTGAAAGATCCGATGTTGAAGTCGGCCCTTGCCAACGCAAACCCATTGAGTTCATCATCGCTACTTCTCGATACGTCCCACAGTCGAACACAGGCTGAGTAACAATTAGAAACAATGGCATCACAACACTGATAGAGATCCTGCTCACCATCATTGCCACCACTCACCAATCCATACCTTTGTCTATTTCCTTCAACCCACTGGAGCTTGACTATCCCATAAAGATCACAGGGTAAACGCCCGGCTCGTTGCGGGGGTCCATGGTGCGCATAAGTATGGACAGGGCCACGCGCTAACATTCGCATGTCATACACATGCAATGTATCATCGTTGCGCCCAAGAGCGAGATAAATCCCATCCGGGCTAAACACAGCGGATGAAACTTCATTACAACACTCTTCCTGATCTTCTGG
Organism: Pterula multifida; assembly: GCA_900068985.1. NCBI lineage: Eukaryota > Fungi > Basidiomycota > Agaricomycetes > Agaricales > Pterulaceae > Pterula > Pterula multifida. Next base: position 37,847 of record CEMT01387575.1, read on the forward strand.
GCATTTGTGGGTCTTTAAGAAGGGCTCAAGGGAAACTGAGATCGTAGGAGCTCGATTCAACCTCCCAACGTCAAGGATGTGAAGGTCATTGCCTGTATCAAACCTAGTCATTGCGGCTAAGATGCTGCCTAGCACAAAATCCGTGTCAGCGCATAAAGGCCTCATGCTACTTAAAGACATGCCTTCAGGGCTCAAAGCGATGTTATCCCCGTCGTCTTTGATATTAAAATTCATGTATGCACGATGAGGAAGGTTAGTGGAGTGAAAACACTTATGAGTAGTGGGATGACTATTGAGTTTAGATGACGAGGAGAATAAAAAATCAGATGTGCGTCCACGTCCCCACGTTAGTGCAGGGGTGGTTGAACCAACACGCCAAACAGTAAGAACTGAATCTGCATGGGGAAATTCCCGGTAAAGCTGAATATATCTGTTCACAGCCATTAGCTGAATATAATCAAAGGGAAAGCACAACCGACCCTTCCTCACAGGCAACGGCGAGCACAAATTGTTGCTCATCCGGCTTGAATAGCATCTCGTACGGTACATTGGTGAATTGTCGGGAATAATTGGATTTGGCTAGCAGCAATGATGAGATTAAGGCGAGGCCAGAGTTAAACGAAACTTACTGTCATTATTACGAACCAACCGTTTTCGATTTGTGGACCCGATCAACTCTCCATCACCGCCCCTTGCTGATACCAGATATCCTTGCGCTTCCTCATCTTCTGTAAAGTGGAAGCCACACATCTGGACTTTCTTATCACACCCAGACGAGATCAGAAGCCTCGGGCTACAAAAATAGACGTCGGCCATGGCTCAACCCCTAGTAAACAAGAAACGGATACAAACTGGTGGGGAACAAAGTGTATGTCGTTGACTTGATAATATTTCCCAGTATCAGGGTTAAAATGAATATCGACCTTATGTCCGTGATGTCTGTCTACAAAAATGAAGGATGAACAACGCTAACGCGATCCATTAATGGATAGTCCCTACCATCGAAAACCACCAGAGTTCCCGATTTGTTATGGATGTCAGCATGGGGTCCGCCTATTGCCCTCATCAGGCTCCTGATAAACTAAGTGCAGGCAAAG
>CEMT01387575.1:45940-59608 GCA_900068985.1 Pterula multifida
TGTAGTGAGTTGAGTGAGTGAGTCGAGATCGGCAGTGCACTTGAGATGGAAACGACTTACGAGTGGCACCAGTATGGGTATTGATATGGATTTTGAGACTACTCGGTCGATTGAATCGTTTGGAACAAATGTCGCAGACATGACGTTTGCCCTGGCTGACCGAATGGTCATCCACAGAAAGATTGTCATCGTCGCTCATAGTGCTAGTAGTGTCTGATTCAGTGCTGGGACTCTTGGCATGCTGACCGTAAGGTGGCAAGCGGAAGGAAAATGTGTTTCGATAGAAGTAAGGAGGTGATTGAGCAGACCCATGAAAGGGAGGAGGAAGAACAGCAGGAGCAGGAGGAGAGCTAGCTCTGGCTTGACTTGGAATGGAACGCTTAGAACTGGAAGCAATCGACGAATCTGAGGTGGATGAATCCGAGTTTAATACGTCAAAAAGGTAATTTCCTGCGGAAGGACGCCGTACGTTCGACGAGACGAACGAGGTGTGGCCAGGAGAGTCTCCAGCCTCACTTTCATATTTACATGAATCATAAGTGGAAGAGTATGCAGAACCAGTTCGGTGTGGCGTGGTAGTGTAACGGGAGCTGCGAACAAAGCTCTGAGAACCTGAAGACTATTAGATGTGAGATATAAATCAGAAAATTGTGACGTCTAATCAAGCGATAAGAAAGGACTTGCATGTCGTATATAATCGCCACAAGCAGGAGTGGGAGCAGACCCAATGTATTCTAGATGATAACGGAATGCACGCAATGGTGAGTGCGATGGAATAAATAAGAGGGAGGTAGAGAGAGAGAATAGCAGACCTGGAAATACTTGACGTATACTTGGAAGAGAGACCATTGGTGGTAGTGATAGTAGTCGTAATATATAATGAGTGAGAGAGAGAGAAGAGGGCAAGGGAAGGTGGCGAGAGAAAGAGAGGAGTGGAGGATTATTAGAATATTTAAATAAAGTCAGTGAGTTCAGAAAAGAATCAAGATCTGCATAGCCGGGATGGATCGAGATCTTGTAATTTCGGTGGTAACAGGGCGTTGGCGTCTAATTTATAAAACCCCTTCTTCATCATGCCTATTCCTCAAAATCAACCAACTCTCTGTGTGAAAATCTCCATCAGATTAAGATGCTCGGTTGTTCCGTTCTCTTATTTTTTCTGTCCTATACTTACCAATTTCACTCCGTTTATGTCCCTGCTGCCTCTCTCTCGCCACCAACCTCTCCGTTCTACACTTGTTGTCAAGCGCTTTCCCTCCATATCTAGACAAACTATCTCCCTTCCCGTTTCGATGGCTTTCTCGGTCATCATCATCATCCCCACCACGCGTCCACTATTGGCTACTACAATCTCTCATTCCTGCCGATCCTCCCGACCGCCTATACAATCGTCCTGTAATCCAAACAACGTCATCATCACAACACATATGCCCAAAGGCGTTATATATATTGCGAACTACAAGCGTAATCAGTACTGTAATTATCAAATTCTCAAAAATAATTCAGAAAGGAAAGGGTGGAAGGGAAAAAAAATATTACAAAAAACAAAAAAAAAAAACACCAGTCCAAAAAAAAAAACAACACCAGTCCAAAAAGATGGTCAGATCAAGTCCAAAATACTCATCATATCAATGACTGTTGAACGGTTTGTCCGGGTTGCGTTGAATGTGTCGTAGGGCCACTACTAGTACCAAACATCACTGAACCTAATCGAGTATTGGCAGAATTCAATGCACCTGTTCCAGGCATACTGGAATTCAGATTAAATACACCTGATGACGACGGTAAATTCGATGAGAACGTAGGCGTATCGCCGATCGCGAATGAAGCGCGGAAAGGATTGGCAGCACCACCTCCTGTCATCTGGGGCCGCAACCCAACGCCCAGGGTCGATTGACCTGGTGTGAATCCACCAGAGTTACCACTAAATCTCGAATCAATTGTAGTCCCATTGAAACTATTAGTCGTAGTTCCAGGGACTGTAGTAGAGGACGATTTGACACTGGGTCCAATTCCTGTCTCCTTTAGCTTCCCTGAAAAGTCAACGTTGCCCGATGGTGCCCCAGGAATCGACGGTAGAGAATCTACTAAGGATGCACCAAACGATGAAGTCGGTTTAAATTCTCTAAGACTTCCCATTCCGGTCAAGTGAGATTTCAGGGCAGTAGGCGAATTAGTTAAAGTAGGGAGAGTATGGGTGGTCGTTGATGTCGTAATACTTGGGAAGTTCTGAGTTCCAACCCGCTCAACAGCTCCTGTAGTAGCGCTGTTGCCTGCCGAGTTGTTCTTCTGAAAGATGAAAGAAGACGCCACACTACTCATGGTAGTGCCACCGGGATTGAGGGCTCCCGAGTTGAAGCCAAAGCTGTGTGGTGCGCCGTTTATTGTATTCTGCCCTTGTAGATCTTTGGGTTCGAGTTGGCTGCCCTGTGATGTCGATCCGTTGATACCAATATTGCTCAACTGAGGAGATGGAAACAACCCAGTTATATCGTTCACAGCCCCGTTTCCGGACTGCACGCCCGCCTGCAACTCAAACAACGTTGGCTGACGGGATGATGGAGGAGGTGATGGGGTGGAAATCCTGCCAAACGGATTGTTGACCCCAGTTTGATGGGTTTTCACTGCCCGTATCGGGGAAGTTGCCGTACTGAAGCTGGTTAAAGGTGTGGAAGATGGCCTTGCCGGAGGAACAAATGCACTAGAACCTGCTGGCGATATGTTGGTGCTGAAACTAGAACCAGTTGGGTGACTCAATGCCGCCATAGAAGGGAACGACGACGATGTGTCGAGTTGTGAGGCGTTTGTGCTCGTCGCGGCACCGAAAGCAGATGGGTTGAAATTTGATGGGTTGATGGAAGAACCGATGTTGCTGAGCTGAGCTGGCCCAGCATGTGGACCACCAAACAGTGCCATCCCTGTTGTTTGAGGAACCAGCATGCTTTGTCTGAAAGGGTTCCCACCCGTCGGTTGAGGCTGCAGAAAGCCCGTGTTCTGAGGTTGCAGGAAGGAAGAGAATGGGCGGTGTCCGGTTGGTTGTGGCTGTAGGTTTTGTGCGCCGAATTGTCGTGGCTGCAGCTGCTGGCTGCTGAATGGATTAGGCTGTCCTGGTAAGCCAGTCACATGAGGCATCACAAAACCAGTTATTTGCTGGTTTATAGGCTGTTGACTTGTGGCCATAGGCATTGGCCGCCGACCAAACGGATTAGATGCGGCTTGCTGATAAAAGTGGGCTTGACTAGGGCTGATAACAGCCACACCTTAGCGGCATTGAATAGTTAAAGCAGTCCCATGTACATACCTATTCGTCTGTGGATTGAACATAGTCGTCTGCTCCTCTTCAATTGAGTCGAAAAAGTCAAGGATCTCTTGGGTGTTGGATCCTGTAGCGGGAACCGTGGCGCCAGAAGTTTGCGATGTAGCTGCGGAGGATGTTGATGCGGGAAGTGAGGGTACGGGTGGCGTCGATGCAGCTACGAATAACGTTAAGCTAGAAATCACACGGAATACACTTGGATTACCTTTGATTTTAGTTTCCGGAGGTTGGGGCCCGCGTTCGGAGGCTGCCTTGTTAGCTCGGTACTCTAACCTGTTTTTCTCAAAGTCAGGATCATCAAGGTACTCCTGCAAAGACCCAGCTAAGGAAACGGGTGCCTATTAATCGAAATAATCAGCTGTCTTGTTCACCATTCTGCTAAGAACTTACATGTTTGAGGTTCGGTACCGAAACGTTGAGCAGGTTTTGCAACTTCTTGGCCATGCCTAAGTACTCCACAACGGCCTCTGTCTGCTTACAGAAAGTCCGATAGATAGATAGCGCTTCTTTAGCATCAATATGAGACATCTCAAAGTAACTTTCTATAGACAAGTCGTCAGGCTTTTCGATAACACTAGCCGTGGAAAACAGACCTAGCAAGTTGATGACACCCTCATTGCCAGCTTGGAACAATACAAGCAAATCTTTCACAAGCATGCGCAAAGCAGTAACTGTAAGCTCATCTTGGAGGTCATCTAGGTAAAACTGGCTGCTGTCAGACTAAAGCGCGTATTTCTCTAAGTGCTGCTCACCCGACAATCGATAAGAGAATCAATCATGCGATGAACAGCCTTAGTTTCTCGTAGTAATCCCTTCTCCACGGTCATGACTCTGAGTTTGCGACCCATCATAGTTTTACTACGTCCCAATCCATTTTGGCTCCCTTTGCCAAAACTCCCTCGAGCATTGCGGCCTTGCTCCATGGAATTATTACTTCTCATATCGCGATTTGACTCTGACTGAACCTGAATGGCATCATGTTTAAGATGGTGGTACGCACGTATACGGGAATCGAGATACAGCGCATAATTTAAGAGATTTTGTGGTGGCTGATAGCCTGAAAGAAGGGAAGAACATCAGTAGGAGACATGAAGTGGGCACAGGCCAAGCACCTTCCCAAGAGTTAGCTGAGAGATTGCGTAGACGCAGGACCTCTGTGGACGAGGTATACGATAGAACATTGTTGGTTGAACCACTACGCATCATGGTGTGTAGAACGATTAGCGCTTTAAAGGCAATCTTGGCGAGTCTTTCATGAGCTTTGAGTTAAAGCAAGAACGCAATTTACAGCGTACAATAGCGTTTGGTTCCCTTATGCGTGGTGCTAATGCATTGCACACGTCAGCAACGGCTCCATCGTCTGACCAAGTTGCTGCGATGATAGTGTCTAAATACTAGGTGTTTGTCAGTACCTCCTGTACAAGGCATGAGAGGGAGATATGCAAGACCTTGGGCTTTGGAGGAGCAGCCTTGGGTTTGCAAGCAAGTTTGACAACCTTTTCATAGCTGGACATCGTATGAGACGATAATGGAGGGGGATGAGAAGGTGCCGTGAGTTGGAAATGTTCCCACGTGCATTGTCCACATACTGCAACACAACAACTTGTATCATTGAATGCTCTGTGATGTCCTCTGATCCAGCTCTCGTCTATCTGACGATCTACAATCCAACGCTCACTGCTAATGAGACTGCAATAAACCAGGATGACGACGATGCCCAAGAGCAAGCCCATATATTGTTCTACACCTCTAGAGATCGGGCTGCTTCTAGAGATAAAATGCTCCGACAAGTCGGCTTAGCCAAGGCCATCCTCCACTTCTCGGAGTAGGCATACGTTGCTCGTTTATCATATAGGCCACCACCTGATTATCTGCCTTATATACTAGCATCTTCGCTGATGAGCCATGCAGCAGTGTTCGTTCTCAGACCAGGCGAATGATCATGGTGTCTCCTGAACCCAATTTCTGGATTCACGCAGTAAGCCCATTCTTTATGTTTAGCAGGCTTCTTTGATTTCATAGGATGATCTAGTGCATTGATCTTGCCAAGTTACCTCGCGTACCTCTTGACAGGACTGTCAAGGGTAAGGATCAGAACTCCAAGAATTCGAAAGATACACCAGGTTTCGACTACAGTGATGCATCTGTACAGGACCTAGCTCTTCGCGCTTCGCTGCTTAATGGCTATAGTATATTTAAGGTGTGTTTATATTGCTTTAAGTTATCTGAGCGTCACTAGTTTAATTAACAGGTTTCAACTTTTCTAAGCTCAAACATGGATCATTTTCGTCCATCTTTGCCTCACTCGGTCGTGAAGCCCTGGAACTACAGCTGGAGCGTCATTTCACACCTTGGGCCTGGTGTTGGGACCTTCAAGTTACTGACTTTGGAACACATCTAGGTGAAATCCTACCCCTCTGTTCTGTCACCTTCGACAACTCACCTTGCGAAAGGTCCTCCATTGCATCCATTGCATAAATCTATATTGCCGCTCGTTGACGAATTTTTATCCCAGGCCACACCTTACGCATGCCCACTCCTGGTATTCCCTCCGTACATTGTTCCTTCAACTAGCTATTCCTCTACGTACTCAAGGAGTCCGTTACCGAGATTTTTATTGAACATGACAAAGTCGCCTGCTTCTGTCTCCCAGAACCAGAGGACCACTACCCATACATATGATCCTACTTCAGAAGAGCCTATTGACAATCTTTCAAATGAAACTGGGAACAAGCCCCAAGGGTCCTCTTTTCTTGGCCTACCCCCCATGAATATTACTCTAGGCATGAATACACCAATGGAACCCCGCAAATGGAACTGGCCCGGATACCTCACATTTGGTAGAGGGCAAAGCAAACGAAATCACATGAACAAGGAGACCGTGGATGACACTTCGATGCCCCAAGTTCCAGATACCCAAACCCCAGATGCCCAAGGATCAGATCAACAGGTTACCTTCAATAATGAGATTGTGGCACCCCCTGGCTCACTCGCTCATATTCAAGTTGATCCAGGGGAATTAGCAGAAGCAATGTCCACCACAGGAATTGCAATACCCATTCCACCCGAAAGCAGTACACACACGACGAACCCTTCACAACCTGCTGCCCCACCCATCGCTCACCCACGTGTATCCATTCTCAGTTTACATCTAAAAGAAGATGGTGACCAAGATTGCACAATCTTGAGAAGAGTATCGTTCTTCACTGTGAGTATGGAAGGCATTTTGAAATTATGAGCCTGACCAACTTCACAGAATGATCGCCTTTCATTGTTGTTGGTTAACCCTGAAAGTGACACCAGTAGCCATCCGAGCATCGATACGCGATTGTTGGAATCTATAGGCAAACTTCTAGCGGATGTTGAAAAGTTATCCGCTGACAAGGAAGAGTAGGCCATTGGCTCTCTGGCCACAGATTTACAATGACTAATGACATTGATACAGTATCGAACCCTTGCCGACCGCAGCGAATTTGCTTCAGCCCAAGGATCGAAGCATCTTCTCAACAAACCTCTATGCACAAACCTACACTGAATTCTCGTCAAGCTCAGAGCAACATTACAACGCGGAGCAGTTGCATTCTGTGTCCGTCCCCTCCATATGGCAACAGTCTTGCATGGCTTACACATACCTCCAGATATCCAGCTATCGTGGAAATTTTCTCTCGCACCCAGAACCCTCAATATTTCTACGCATCCAGAAAATGTTCTGAACAGGACAGCATTTATATTGAGATCTGCCGCAAAGAAGCTAGTCTGTCAGATGTAGACAACATTGTAGCAGCGTCTATAAAGCAGTTCAACGACTAATAGGTGAGTCGAATGGTTCGAAGCAGACGCGTACGGGCAGCAATTGTATGGTTGCAATTCAACAGACCATGGCCACCTGTGACCCATTTGGAGGAACACAGAAGTGACCCAGAATTCAAGGCCATTTGGTAACAACGAGCTGTTCTTTTGTTTGCACCTTTGTGGCTACATCTTGATTGTTACACAGATTGCACCATACAGTACAGTGCTACCAAGGACCTCCATATTTATGACACCCACATTAGCGTACCTTTGTCTGTGTAGCACGGATCCACATGTCGGATTGTAGCGGGTCATAGTGTGGAATCCAAACCAATAACTTAGATGTTACTACAATGGTTGGTCACGAGCCTTACATATGAGGATATAAAGATGATCACTTTTCCTGGTTTGTCAGCCTCACTGAACCACCACCCGCCACCTTCACCATGGCTTCAACTCCTAAGACAGACGAGCAATTGCGATATGAGATTGCTCGCCTTACAGGTCAGTAACTTTCGCAACACCTCAACAAGCGTTTCGATACTCACAAGAAAACTATTGAAATCAGCAACCATCAATCAACACAAGCAACAACAAGCAACACAATCAAGATACCCCAATCCAAGTGCTAGACGTCATACATATATGAATCCAGCCTACAATCCTCCTTCAATTAGACACGAAAGAGGCTCTACAAGGACAAAGCCATATGCACCGTTGTCATCGGCAAGTCACTTAGTCTCTCAGCCCAGGGAAGTTGTGCTAGGGGGAGTAGCGTTTCAATCCTCAGCTCGCTCTCTAGTTCGCAAAGATCGTGAGATTTCTTATCATTACTCACTCATTTATTGGCCTTGGACGCCATTTACAGTTTCATAACTTTGCATTTCTAGTTTCGAAGCCACCTTCAATGTCCTCACAACCCTCGTCGTCGTCATCGTCATCGTCCAAGACTAGCGTAACACCGACATCAAGCCCTGCCAAAAAATCAGGCTATCGGCATCCTGCCTCCTATACGTACATGTATAAGCAGAAGCATGGGACCTACCGCGGGCGTCATAGGACTCTCGCTACTTCTCAATATGGGTGAGTTACATATTTCCACTGAGCACAGACACCCTAATTTTCACTCAGGCACCGGGGCAGCAAGCATATGCGTTACTCCAATAAGCCATGCCCTTCCTTCAGCACGACAGGTCATCTTTTTTTATCTATTTAGCAAAGTGCTTTCCTCTATCTCAACAATTCTCCTTGTAACAGGTGCCTGCAACCGTGGCCTTACATGCCAGTATCAACACGATCCAGATAAGATTGCACTCTGCTGGAATTTCATGCAGGGTGACTGTCCCAACACCTTCGAGACCTGCAACCTTTCACATGACCCAATACCTCAACGTACACCTCTCTGTCTTCATTTTCTCAACAATGGACGGTGCACTAGGGAAGATTGTCGTTTTCCTCATGCCAATCTTGGTGCTCGTCAAGGTATATGTAGAGACTTTGCTGTTCTTGGATACTGCGACAAAGGCCTCGACTGCGACAAGCAGCATGTCAGGGAGTGTCCCGACTTCGCTGAGACAGGAGCTTGTTCCCGGAAAGGCTGTAAACTTCCTCATGTGATCCGAGCTAACCGGAACCGCAAGCCTGCTTCTATTATGTCAACACAGTCAACAAACACAAATTGTCAACCGAAAGAAACATCTGGTTCAAGTGCTAACACAACCCCGCAGCGTTCACTTCTCGAATCCCAGATTGGAGATGATTTCATACCTTTAACTTTCAACGAAAGCGATGACGAGGTTAGTGAAACTGAAGAAGCAGAAGACGACGCAGATGATGAAGAAATGGACACCAGTCCAGAATCAGACAAGGACAGTGAAATGATCTAGTTTCTCCTATATAATCTTTGCGTTGTGATCTAGATATCTTGTTTAATGTTATGCCTTTGAGCCTCGATGTGGATGTCTTTGCTGAGAGCATGTTATTGCAAACGAGAGCTGAGTTAATGTTAAATACACAAATGTTCCAAATTGGAAGATGGAGTGCAAAACAGCCAGTCAGGTTCAGTAATATGTGTATCCTATTGTACAAAAGTTGATAGATAGTATTTGGATAGTTGCTTGGTACATTCATTCTGCGACGCCCTGTTCCCATCCTCTTGACCTTTCCACTGCCTTCTGCCATCCCTCCCACTTCTTTTGACGGGTCGCAGAATCAGCTTGAGGCGCGAATTCAGTGTTTCCCTTTGTGTTAACTTGGGCAATAGTCTCAGGCCGAGACATATCCCAACCAAATAGCTTAACAGCAGAAGCAGCAAGGAGCGCAGCACCCAATGCAGTCGACCTGGAGAAATGGGATGAGAAGTTGGGCATGATGCCGGAAAGAAAGAACCTACTCTCTCATCTCAGGTCTGACAACTTTAAAGCCACCAATCTCCGCCAGGATCTCCATGACAAGATCACCATTGGTCATGCCACCGTCCACTTTGAGTTCCTTAAGTTCAGACTTCGAATCAAGCTTCATGCTTTCGATGATAGCACGAGTTTGGTATGCATTAGCTTCCAGGGTGGCTCGAGCGATATGAGATGGATTAGTATATTGTGAGATACCTGTAATTACTGGGTTGAGAATGCGCCATCAAGGATTTTCATAGGCACGTACCGATAAGTGTTCCAGTGGCACCAGGATCCCACCATGGAGCGAGCAAGCCAGAGAAGGCAGTAACAAAGTACACTCCTCCAGTGTCCTTCTCCTTAGCGGCCAAAATATTCACGTCTGGAGCATCCTTAATTAGACCCATGGAATCCCGCAGCCATTTTACGGCCGATCCAGATACAGCAACTACGCAGAAAAACAATCAAATTCGAGTCTTCAAAACAGATCACCGAAAAGTGATTAAATACGTACTACTGCCCTCAAGGGCGTATTGTGGTTTGGCATTCGGCCCAGCTTGGTAGGCAACCTGAAGGAGACTCAGGAGCGGAAGGAGAGGCAAAGAAAACTAGACATACTGTGCTAATGAGGCCATGATTACTCTCCACAATCTCGGCTCCGGTACAGAAGAGCAAGAAAGCACCAGTTCCATAAGTGCATTTAGCTTCTCCTGCCTTGAGGCATTTATTGCCGACAAGAGCTCCTTGTTGGTCACCGACAAGTCCACCGACCGGCACGCCAGCTAGGGGACCTGAGGAAATGTGACCGTAGACCTCAGACGAAGATACGAGCTTCGGAAGGATGGACTGGCGCAATCCGAAGAATTCGAGCAGACTGGGCTCCCATTGGAGAGTGCGGAAATTGAGCAAAAGAGTCCTAGAGGCATTGGTCACCTCACTGATGTGAATGTTTTTCGATGCGCCACCGAGTAGATTCTGTCCAGCAGGAGTTCCAGCAAGGCGCCAAAAATCATTAGCTAACTCACGTATGCAACCCAAGATTCCACTGTGCCGAAGAGAAGATCGTCAGAATCATGTGCCTTTTGGACCTCTGGGTAGTGGTCAATCATCCATCTGAGTTTGATGGCGGAGAAATAAGTTGATAGGGGAAGCCCAGTACTGTGATTGAGAAGGCTAAGATAAGATAAACGGTTCAACACGGGGAAAGCGCTATCATACATGTCCCGTAGCGCACTGACGCCCTCTTTGCCTTTCTTGAACACGCCAGGCTCGACTTCAATGCCAACATCGTTCAACTTGCGTTCAAAGTTGGCAACGACGTTTTTCGTGCGGGAATCAGTCCACACAATAGCCTTGCAGAGAGGATAACCAGTTTTTCTGCTCCAGGCAACTGTCGTCTCACGCTGGTTGGTGACACCTAACAGGAGAAACGAAAGTTTCAGACATCGCAGATAAGACGTCAGTGATTCACTGACCGATCACTTTCACACTGTCCTTAGCCCAGCCAGCTGCTTCGAGCTCTTGGACTGCGTTAGCAATAACTTTATCAACGTGCTGCTGAATTTCTTCAGCATCGTGGTCGTGCCATCTAGCAGAACTTGAGCAACCCTGAGAAAGCACAAAGAAAGAATAGCCGATACCCAGGTTGAGGGTAATACTGAGGAAACTCAAGTTGGCTCTGAGCTATGACATCTGCATTCTTGTCGAAAATTATGAAGCGGACGGAGGTAGTACCAGCATCAAGGGAGCCGACGAATTCTCCTTGCTTGAGACTAGCCATGAAAGAACGGACAAAAGTATAATCAACTGGCTTGGTAGCTTATATTCATCCTCAAGACCTTCGTCGGTCCGGTAAATGTTGAAGACCATCCAGGCGACACGGCGCACATGATGCAAATTACCATTTTTCCCGTATATTCTATATGCTACAGATCAAATCTCTTCCGCTCATCCCTTGTCCATTCAAATACTCTGAATGGGTGAGCTTCCGTATTAAATACCCATTGGTCTAGGTTAAAGTCATCACCGTCCTTCATCATGAGGTACAAGTATTTCAACCTGGCACGCAAGTTAGATATAGCATCGGCAAAACAAATGTCGACTCACGTTTCAGCAAGAAAGAAGCTTTGGAAATATAAGACAAATAAGCATTGGCAAATCCGGGACAAGTCGCTACTTACCTTGGCATCTCGTTTGAATGCATCGGAGGGAGTGTCGTCACACGAGCCACAGCAGCATAAGCCTCCTCCGTCCTACTTGACTCTTCAATGGACTTGAAAATCTGCCACCCTCTTTCCCTCCAAATGCTGTCTCCAGTTACCCTCCACAGAATGAAAAGTGATTCGATGGTCTAAAACAATCAGAGCATAGGACTTCAGATTCATCGCTTTCGCATCAAGGCGGTAAACATATACCTCTGGTCTAAGAAGATAATTCCATTTTATTATCTGGTAATCACTTGAAGGATCAGCTCCCGATTTAACGGGCGGGATTCGACCTGTGCCAGGAGGGGGACTACGAGCCCCGCTCTTCTTCCACGATTGCAGAGCATCAAGCCACAGGACTGGTTTGCTGTTGTGGGATACATGCATGTAGACCTCATCTGGAGCGAGACCCGTCGGCTGATCAGCGTATAACATGTAGCATGTTTGAGCGATAGCCTCTGCTGCCCAAAGGTGAACCTCCGTCAAATTGTGGGTCGATAAGGTATCATATGCTTTCTTGGCAGCGCCATATCCTGCACCTAATGAACGAAGGTTGATTCCCATAGAGCCAAGGTTATCCAAGGGCAAAGTGTGCGCGCCCAGCGCAAGGAGACCAGGAAAGAAACAAGTGAGATGTTCAAATTTATGTGATACATAACCATTAGGATTCTGGTCACTGAATCCGCTAGCATCTGTAGCGTAGACCATATTTCGAGTAGGTGATACGTATAATAACTTGGCAATTGATTGTGTTGTCGCACGAAGGTCTGTATACGTATGAGTGGAACGTTTGCAAGTTACTTCATAAACTCACAGAGTTCCAGATAAGTTTTGTCTGTTTTTCCAGTCAAAAGGTATTGTTTGAGGAGGTATTCATGTCCACTGTCGGCCGTACCTCCTAACGCAAGATGTTCTAGACATAAACAATAGATTAGTACAGTAGTTCACAGTAGTAAAAATATATTTGTACCGTTAGGACTTGGGCGTCCTGTGGAAAGTATCCAAGAACTTGGAAGCATGCCACCAGTATCTTTCAGACTGGCGTTCATATACACGTTTGTAACTTGCTTGACCTACCAAATCAACATAGATCAGCAGCCATCAGCTAACATCAGACCAACTCGGGCTTACTCGATCATACCAGCGTTTATGTCCAGTGAGTTTAGCTAGATAGGTATATTCGAGTTGAAGCGTTCCGATTTCTGCAAGTACACCCGTAAAACGGGGAGTTATCTTGCCGCTGCAAATTTAAACCTCACGTCTAGCATTGACTTGACTTGGTGTCGATGATGAAACACTTGCCTTACGGTGTTGACACCGAATGTTGGCAGGCCGCTTGTTGTGTTAAACACCGGGTCCAACGCGATGGCCAGTTCTTCCGCGCGCTGTAAGAGGATAGGTTCTTCGGAGAGCGCATAAGCCGAAAGCAACCCGCCAAGGTATCTAATCACCGTCTCGAAATACGGCGCATGGTCACCCTACAAAAGTACAAACTTAAACGATGAGCAAGCAAATACACGTAAAAGAGGACATAGACACAAACCGGTGGCATAGTGTAATTAGTAGCTCTGACAACGTCGAGTCCACGTTTGAATTCCTCGGTCAAACCCATGATGAGCATCGTATCCAGGGAGTCAAAGACAGTCACACCCCAGCCATTAAACCGATTTTTCCACGCAGACTTGGATAGCGGTTTTAGCTCATCGTAAGGGGCTGCATATTTCTCGTACGCAGCGTAAGATCGACGGAAGGCATCCTTGACTTTCTCTGCACGTCCTGTCCAATCTACATCAGATACCGGTTTCGCTGGAGGTGGGTGACTGGTATCAAGAGGAGTCTGAGGAGGTGGAAGGGGACGGAATATGTGTTGGTCTGAAAGAATGAAGTTGTAATGTAAGGCGCCTAAGAGAAGGAGTCCTACAGCGAGAATGAATGTGTTTCGAAGACACTTTGACTGTCGTAGCAT
>CEMT01387582.1:0-11718 GCA_900068985.1 Pterula multifida
CCTGCAATTGATTTGGGCAGCACAGTTGCCACGCCTGGCTCAGTACATTAAGGAGTCGAGAGAGGAAGTTCACCTCTGTTGTCCTCTCTTCATTTCCCAACCCCACATCATTCGTATATAACCAACCTTTGGTTCCCCATTTTTCACGAAAATTGGTACAACATCAATGTTTAATAAAGTTACTGCGTTCACTGCTGCGATCTTCCTTGCTGGCATGGTTGCCCAAGATATCTCCCCCTGCATTAACAACTGTTTGGACGAAGGCATTGCCTCTGGTGCTTGTGATGCCGAGTCAGTTGGGTTTTCTGCTCCATGACTGGCGAGCATTATTGACATCCCAATAACTCGCAGTGATATAACATGTTTCTGCACAAATACGGATTTCGAAACTACTGTCGTTAACTGCGTGGCCGCGAACTGCCCCGACGAAGTTCAAGATGTGTTCGGTCTGCAAGCTGATCAATGCGTTGGAACCCCTCGTGAGTATCCCTTTTCTTCATACTACGCATCACTTGGCTTCCTCGTTCTCTTTCTCACGCTGGTGCTCTGTACCTGATGTTGTTTTCCACCTGCCATATATCCTCAATCATATCACTAACGCTACCATCTTATCTTTTCTGCCACAGCGACCTGTGTCCCCACCCCCACTGAGACCGGTACAGCATCCAGACCTGCCGGTTCTGCATCCCGTCCACCCATTCCTACAACTGCTTCTAGCCCCGCGGGTGGTGCTGGCAGTGGTGTTAGTTCCCCTACTAGTGATGCTGGCGTCCCATCTAGTGCTCCAAGCTCTGCACAATCAGGTACGGCGACTGAGGTCACATCCTTCCTTAGCGCTGGTGCTGGGATGCTTTGGGCTGTCAGTGAGACATTTGTGGGAGTTATTGTTGGTAAGGGGATGCTGTTCTAATAATGGGCTGACTGAGGTTAGGTGGGAGATGCGAGGCGTTTGAAGGGAGAAAAGAGAGTCCTCGGGTGCCCTTGAATTATAATGTTTCACTTAAACGCTTTAAGAGCAGTGTATTTTGGTGTCTGTTCTACTAAAACACGTTTTTGTCTGTGATTTTTTTCGTACAGGTTGGTGCAAATTATACTTGTAGATCATGTATAATGCTCGCAACGACGTTGAACGCGTTTCAAGATGTTAATTCGATAGATACGTCATTGAGGCGGGTAGCCAGAAGTATGTGGCTGGGGTTGGCCCGAAATTGGCGGTTTATGCGAACATGATACTAGGATTGACCGCATCCATGAACGGTAGCAGCAGTATCGGACGCTAAGACCCAATCGTTCCCCAAGGAGCCTTGCATCCTGATTGGTGTATCGACGAAGCTGAGAGGTAGGTGAGAACAGTTGCTGATGTGGCATTATATTAGTCAGCAAGTCACTTGATGTGAACTCTGTGGCTGAGGTTGCGACTTGCAGCTCATCTATGCAGACCTCAACCATCGAACCCTAACCTTCATCGGATTATTCTTAGAGCACTGAACAACGGATATCATGATAAAAAAGCGATTCTTGATTCCGCAGTAAAAATTCGCGAATCATATCAGTTGGTAGTCATGAAGTTTCCACGATGGACTGGAAATAAGAACTAGAAGGTGTACAAAGATTTCTCTTTCGTTGACTTTCTACATTTCCGTTAACTTCCTGCCTCACATATACACATCTTTTACATCACAGTGCTGACAACGATCGTATCTTTGCATGTTCAATAAGGGATTGTTCGCTGCTGCGCTCTTTTTCACTGGTGCGACCTTCCTGGCTTTCTTGCCCTGTAGTAGTTATAACTGCTCAAGAGAAGATAAAATCAGTCTAGGCACAGAGTGAGTCTTGCTTTTTCTCATCTTTTCATCTTCCATACACGTATATCGATATATGCTTCTCCTACAGTGATGTTGCATGTTTCTGCACGAGCACAGCAATTCAGCCTATAGTTGCTCTGTGCGTGAAGCACAACGTTTCCAAGAACTCCTGGGATGTTTCGACCCTGCTATCCCATATATGTACAATCCCCTCACCAGCTGTGCCTACTATGGATTTATCTCATCGTGACGAAGCCGATAAGAGTGCATATAGAGAGGAGCCCCGTAGTAATGTTCGAATTTCCGACAGCGATGCTAGCGATGCAGGTGAACAAAAATCTTCACATGAGCTAGATGGTGATCAACCTGCTCCGGACGGCAATCCTAATGGCTCTGCAGATCATGATGAACCTGATCTGGATGGCGATAGTAAAAGCTCTGCAGATCATGGTAAATCTGCTCCGGACGGCAATCGTAATGGCTCTGCAGATCATGATCAACCTGGTGAGTTTAACCCAAAGTCGAGCTTTTTCTGCTACTAGCACTAAGCTGACCTTATCAGGTCCTCCTGGAAATTCACTAACTGTTATCACATCGAATGGCATCGTGATGACAGTGACTGCCTCTCGATCAGGTACTGCCAGCGATGCGCTAACTAGTACAACATCAAGCGGTGTCGTGACGACGGTGACTCCCTTACAACTCACATCGCCATCCATTTCAGTATCATCCACCAGCCCTTCCTCCACGGCAAGTTCATCAAATTCAGATATAAATGCTAAAATTGCTGCGAGATTGAAGAGGAAAGCCATCATCGCCAGTGCATCTGCGGTTTCCGTCTTTATTTCACTTTTGCTATGTACCGGAGTACTATGGTTAAAGCGTCGCAGAAGAAGACGATCGATCAAAAGCAATGGCACTCCAGATGAAGAGCTACGTGTCGCTGTTCAGGAGCTATTATCACCTTTCCCATTGGTTCATTCCACTCACGGGTTCACGGGTTCATTGGATAGTAAAACTCCGAACTTGCCAGGAGCGGATGATGTCATTGACCAGGATTTCGGGACCAGACTAGCCTCCGTTCATTCTACCAGGCTTACGAGCAGGGCTTTTACTGAAATCAAGGCGCAGCCGCCTAGAAATCTCGCCGGTGCTGCATCTGAAACACACTCCATCCAGGCAGCACTACCCGACTCGAATGATCACGAGCAAAATATCGACACAAACATGATAGTTACTGATATCACCTCTGATAGAGCTCCTATGGATACTAGTGATCGGTCGGGTGTCTCGAATCAGGATGATGATGAGCACACGCCACAGATTCTCAACATCGCAAGCACTCAGATGGAAATCTTGAACCTCGTGCATGCTCTGCAAGAACGTATGAATCGTATGAACGATAAGCTTGAGCAGCCTCCCCCGTATGTACAATGAGCTGCAGGTGAGCATTACTCGTGCTTGGCTTGTCGCTTATTTCTCAGATCCTGTTCGACTGGTATAGTCCGCAAACACCAACACGCTTAGTGCTTCTAACGTGTTGAGCGACGCAAGACAGGAGGCGTAGATCACACCAATTTGCATGCGGTGGAGAATTTTCTTGAAAAGACGTAGCAGTATTTCTTGCTGAGCAGATCACTGAGCGGCTGGTCTTTGAGCGAGGTATATATTGAATGGACTTGGACAATTTAGATAATTTGGATAATTTGGCGATGATTATCAATGCCAGCTTCAACGACGACCAAAGTCTGGTATTAAATTACGAAGGACGAGAGGTAATGGATGGCTTTCTGGGCACGATCCAGGAAAGCCTGCGAATATCACTGAGGGATCTTCCGGCACAGATGAGACGTTGGGCAGGTCCGGCTAATAATGGGATCGTCATTCTCGTGTTGTTGATAGAGCCGGAAATCTTCGAGGATAATCAACGAAATTGCCTCCGCCTGACAGATGATATGACTGATGGAGCGTCAAACTGGATGTTGGAGGAGTAATCAGACGTGGCACGGTTGTCCATGGCAAGCTGATTGTTGTGATGGTGCAAGGGCACACTAGATCTGAGTCTTGGCGCTGGCATTGTCGATGGTGTCAGAACACTCGAGACGAACCTGCTGATCAAGGTCCTGAGACAAATCTACATGTTAGAGTGTATCTGGTCGAATGATTGGATTTTTTATTAACTAAAGATCACCTTCCAAGCATTCAATCCCATTCATTTTTTGCGTTAAGAACTGGTATATACTCCACCAGATACACTCTATTATCACACAACAGGAAAAGCGATGAGTATGGTAGCCCAGTCAAATGGCGACCGAAAGAAATGACACAGTTGTCCGTTAAGAAACTCGATCTGCTACGAGTACGCAAGAGATAATCCTCACTGCAATGACTGAACTCCTGATGATTGTAGGTTAAACTTGAAATAAAAATGACGTACGAGATACAAAGGACGATGTAGTGCTGGACCTAGGACTCTGGATACCTCACGATTGTGATGGACGCCAGAGGCTGCTGATGCATGACGTGACAGTCATGCAAGTCACTGAGTCTGTGACGCGGGGTCACTTGATTCTCGCCTGAGTCTTCCACCTCTACAAATAACCTGCCCATTCAGAGCTCAGCGCCCAGCTTTCATAGGGTTTTCCTTGAGCCCACTAGGCAACGATATCATGATCAATCCGGCCAACGTCAACAAGTCAAATCATATCAAGGCTCAGTTGGTAGTAACAAAGAAATTTCCACGATTGACTGGATATAAAAGGTTTAAGGGGCACAACGATTTATTGCGCGTTCATTCTGTTGACTACTCTTCCAGGGTCCTATTTCGCCCATATTCAACCTTTATTTCACCAACATTATATCATTATATCTTTCAATGCTCAACAAACTTGCTGTGTTCGCTGCTGCACTCTCCCTCACAGGCGTTGCTGCCCAGGATATTCCACCCTGTTTAGACAACTGTTTAACACAGAGCATCAACCTCGGTCCCTGTGGTGATGAGTCAGTTTGTCTTTTTTTTTTTGTCTCTGCAGCGTCTTGGACCAGCGTGAACTGACCTTGTACCATTTGTGATCACCCTGCAGTGATTTTGTCTGCTTTTGCACGAACACGGCCTTCCAGGCTAATGTTGCTACGTGCGTGCAACAAATCTGCCCAGATGAGCTTCAAGATGCATTTGGCCTGCTATCTGACCAATGTGGAGCCGGTGAGTTTTGCCTTTTCACCCATTCACCCTCATCTCTTACGCTTTTCTCTTCGTTTCCTTGATCTTTTTCTCATGGTTGACGTTTTTGCATCGGATGATATTTCTTCTCACACAACTCTCGATCGCATCATCACTAACTATCATCCTCTATTCTTGTATCCCACAGGCACAGCCTTCCCTTCCTCTTTCCCTTCCGCTACACAAACCTTCTTCCCTTCTACTACCTTCACAAGCCCCGCTAATGTACCCCATTTTACACCATCCGGTGCGGTAATTGCCCTTGCACCGTTCCCTGCTGCCGGTGTAGGGATGGTATGGGCTGCTGGTGCGATGGTTGTTGGCGCTGTCGTTGGTGGTGGGATGTTGTTGTAACGGCTGCGTACAGTGAAATTGGATGGGTATGTCAGAGAGAAAAAATCGAGTCGAATATCGCGTCATTATTTGTGCTTTGAAATGTAATTGTGTATGCTTTCGTTGAACGCTTGTACTGTCCAGGACATTGTATAGTCTACTTTTATACGGGTGTAGTTTTGTTGTATGTGGACTTGTATGATGAAAGTATTAGTCCCTGATTTATTGCGTTCACATGCCCGTGGGTTGGTTCGTTTAGGGGAAATAGCCAAGCTCTGGAAAGCAATCGAAAGTTGACTGCTGTCCAATAATAGCCGTATATTCTGGGAGAATCATAGAAACAGTTTCCATTGTTAGCACTAAGTTGCATAATAAGGGGTAGTTGAGGAACGAAATTACCACGATGCATCGAATATAAGCAGCAAAAGTACTGCGAACGATTTCTTTTGGGTTCGTTCTTTTCCCTCCTCAGTTCCCGGGTTCTACGTCTTTAGTATATAACCTCTGAGGCTGCACCGTTTCCTACCAATCGTATATCTACAAATAATGTTTAACAGAATCGCCCTATTCACTGCCGTGCTCTTGCTTGCTGGGGTGACTGCCCAACAGATATCGGTCTGCCTCACCGACTGTTTAGAGGAAGGTGTCTCCACTGGTGCTTGCAGTGAAGGGTCAGTTCTCGTTTTATTTCCTCCCTTCTCTCTTCGTCATGGCATAGTATATGACTTGATTCAGTGTGAACTGACATTTGGGATCTGTATGATTATCTCAGCGATATTCCATGCTACTGCTCAAGCATGCCATTCCAGACTACCGTCCTCCAGTGTGTGCAACAGAACTGCCCTGATGAGATGTCAAGCGCTCAGGAGGTGCAAAATGAAGAATGTGGAAACGGTCAGTAGTAATTAGTCCGTTCAACACGCTGTTCTCCACGAAAAATTCTTGTTTGTTCTCACACGCGTGAGATGCGTATCACGTTTTTCTTATTCTTTCCTACTCGCATGCTCTCGCTGACTACATCACCTTGCGCGTTTTCCTCCCAGGTACCCCATCTGGTTCTGCATCTGGCTCTGCCTCCGTGACCGACTCTTCTGTCGTGCCCTCCGGGACTGGTACTGGAGAGGCCACCGACACTGGTTCTACCGAACCTTCCAGCACGGACACTGACCTCCCTGCAATCAGCAACACAGCACCTCTGCCCTCCCAGACAGACTCAATCTCTCAACCACCTTCTGCATTTTTCCCTACTGCGACTAATTCCAGCCCTGACGCTACTGGTGCACCATCCGATGCGTCTAGCTCTGCACCGTCAGGTGCAGCCACTGAGCTCGTTCCGCTCGCTAGTAGCGGCACGGTGTGGGCCTTCGGAACGATAATCATCGGTGCTGTTGTTGGCGCTGGTCTGTTGTTTTAAAAACGGACTTAGGTATGAGAAAGGTCACTTGAGTATCGGGGTTTCCTGGAATAGCTTGGTTCGTGTTGATCTTGAACGTTTGGACCATGCTGTTATTACGGTTTGCGCTACTTGTACTGTGTAGGTTGTGCTATGGTCGATTATAAAAGCTCCCTCCATGCCGTCGTGAATACATTGGCTGTTTATCTGCTCTCATTTATCGTTTAGGCTATCTGATCACAGGCAGCAGCAATATGAGGACGTTCCATTCCGTAGTATGTCGCTGAATCTGACCATAACAGGGTGCTGATGATGCATGATTCACTGGGTACCTCGGAGGATGGTTATATGATGAGTGGTTTGATACAGATACATCATATTCTACGTTGACTCAGCTACTAGTACCACACAGCGAAATATCAACTTCTATCTGGCGTACGGAGGAGGCTCCCGAATCCAATGGTCCAGTTGATCCATACGTCCTTGTAAAGCCTCGATGAGCTCAAAAAGCCGTCTCTGTGTTGTACTAGGAGTCATGGGAGAAGCAGCCGAGTCGGACGCTGTGGTGAACTGGGGCACAATGTCCCCATCTGGTTGCTCTCTAGTGCCCTGGAGCGAGTCTGGCTCGCGAGGTCGTTGCACCGGATTATTCATGTCCCCCACTGCAGATACAGTGTTTCTACTGGTGTTGGCGTTCATCTCCCTGACGAGACTAGGTGTGTCAATTGATGCGACGGGACCGGGCTGATGAGGAGCTGAGGCTGAGGCTTCAACGAGAAATACAGGCGTCACAGTATGGCTTTGCATGCGATTAAGCGGGGAAGGAACTCGACGAAGTGGCTGAACAGCAAGTTCATCCAACGGTGAGCCAGCAGGTGTGTGACATGGTGTGCGATTGGGTGGGAAAGGGGCTGGACGAGGTGGCTGAACGAAAAGTTCGTCGAGCGGAGTCTCAACAATGGTTGGTGTGTAGTTCTCACTCATGGCATTAGGAGGAGAGTTGGCTCGACGTCGTGTCGGAATAGGAGGTACGTCTGGTGAAGCATCAGCATGAACAGGCAGAAGGTTCTTTATAGTACTGGTGGCTTGACGTCGTATTGGTACAAGAGGTGAGTTGGAAGTATAAATAACTGTATGATCTACCCTGGAATTTGATGAAGAGTTGGCTAGACCTGGGATCGAAAGATAGGAGTTATTAGATGCAACTTCTTCAAAATCGGTCCCATGATCCATCTCTGTGCGATGATCTAATAGCGATCTGGATGTCTGCGTTGCGGAGGTTGGAGGGTTATCAGATATGATGGCCGCATCACGATATACAGCAATACGATCCCCAACAGGTCTATTGGCGACTGGGCGAGTTGGAAGCAGATCAGGAAAAATGGGTTTATAAATTGCGACGTTGGGTGGAAAGTTGGTTTGACGTGGTGTCAGGGACAGAGGTTCATCGGATACAGCCTCATCGCGATGTATGGTGGCCTCACAAGTTGCTGTCCGGTCTGATAGGGAGTTGACTCGTCCTATTGGTGGAATAGGTAATTCATCGGATAAAACATTGACCTCGACGGACCCATCTTCTGCGTTCCCAGGAATCCTCGGGGTCACAGCCAACTTGGAGGAATAGATGTGCTGAGCGTCATGAGTGTAGCCCTGCCCCTGCTCATGGGGATCATCATATTTGACTCCTTTTTCGGGCTCTAGTGACCAAGCCAATGTGTCGGATGACTTTAAGAACCCATAAGGTGATGGACTCATCGATGGATTGTCCGGAGGGACGACACTATCAGATAGCTGATCCACTTGATCAATACTTTTCGAGGATCGTGTCCTTCTAGCACGACGCTTGTACCAAGTCACTGCAGTGCAGGTCAAGAGCAATCCACAACTGCAAGTAACGGTGATAACAACCACGAGAGTCTTCTTGTGTGGCGTACTGGGCTTGTTCACACCAGTAGGAGTGCTGACAGTGGGATCCGATGAACCAGATGCGACTTGATTGGCAGATGCTGAGTCAGTCTCATTGACAATAGTAGATGACGGAGACATCACGTTAGTCGTGAGCAAAGGTATGTCACTCCCATCACCGTTATATGAAGCCAACGGGGCGCTGTAAACACTGATTGCAGTGCCTGATGAACTGCTGAAGTCACCCCTTTGTCCGGGTGAAGATGTGGTTACAATATTTGTAAATAATGGCGATGCCGTTGACTGCGTGGATGGAGACTTTGTGGATGTGAACGTAGTGCCAGGGGTGTGAGGCGAAACAGTAATCGACGTGGGAGAATCAGTCGACGGTCGAGGTGCTTGTTCTAAGATCATCATGTGCTCACAAAAAGAATGATTAACAGTCGATAGACCTACCCTCACTGGTTGGACTCGGACTACAAGCAGAACTCAAGAGTTTGTTCGCCTGTACATAGTCGGTCGGATTGCACCCCACGGACATGCATATATGGTGTAAAACACTACTTTTGGGATCGAGTGATAGCTGACAAATGCAGGATACGGATTGGAGTGAGCTGTTGACGTATGTATGCAGGGATAATTAGCACTTGCGATGGAAGGCATACGGTTAAGTTGAGAACTCACCCACATGAATCCGTTGAAAGGCATTGCTGAGCACAAGGCGGTAGCTGGGATAAACCGTCTTGAGCGTGGACCAAAAGTTTGACCCATCTCGAGACATTGACGACCAGGAGCAAACGAACTGAGAGAGAAAGAAGCATCGTGTCTCTGTTCAACCAAAGAAAGAGTTTTAACCAGACCGCTAGTATTGTTGGAATCAGATTATTCTGCGTTCGTGGTGATGTCGTCAACTCGTCCCTAAACATAGCCAGGGCTCGTGAGAAGTGAGTCTTGCTGGGAACAAGATCATGATGAATGGCTCAAACGAAGCAGGCGGATGTGAACAAATCTTGGCTGTCGTATAACCTTGGGCACTGATTGTGCTGGGTCGTCTGCCAAGACCGTTAGAATTACAGGATGGATTGATACAATGTTCAAGCTTCAGGGCTAATATAATCATCGTACCATAGCAAAATTGTCCTTGAACCATAGCTGATAAAAGTGAAAGCCATTGCCTAGTATTGGTCCGCAACATTGTAAGGATAGAGTATGACTACTTGCCTCTAACTACGTGTGTATATGTCCTACACCTGCTCGAATGAGTTCTTGGGGATATAAAGAAATAAAGAAATAGAAAATCTACCTTGATGAGATCTCGCATCCAGATCATATGGGGGAGGCCTCCCAGATTCAAGCCCAAGGTTATCATCGATACGATTTACGCGTTCTTGCAGAGCATGCACAAGCTCCAGGATTCGTAACTGGGTGCTTGCAGCATCAAGAGCGTGTGTCGAGTGGTCATTATTGCTCGACCCGGGGCTCGAGACATCTCTTTGGTTGCTCGTATCCATAGAAGCACTATCGGCGGTGGTACAAGCAGCTATCGCATTTTCATGAGTAAAATCCTCATGGCGATTTGAGTCAGGTGGCGTCGTCTGCATGGGAGAGTGTTCGGACACAGCATCAGCACTTTCGCGCCTTCCCACTGGGTGTTCAGCAACAGTAGCAATCGTAGGCTTCGCAGACTCAGGAAAAACATACCCAGTTCTGTAATCCCGCGCGATGGCACTGCCCCTGTCTCGCTTCTCTGGCATAGTTGCCGATAAAGTGTCCAATGAACCTGTGGTCCCTTGAGCAGAATCAACTGGAAGGATAGGTGGCGGCTCCGGAGCAGTGGACAATGGCTCTTTGATTAGAGTACCACTGTTGATTGATCGGTGTAGCCTTTTACGACGCATTGACCACAATAGTCCAGCACATATCAAGAGCAAAGTAAAACCTGCTGCTGATGTTGCACCGGCAACGATCTCTACTTTATTTGATGTTCTAGAAGGTGAGATTAAAGAACCGGTATTTGGATCTGATGAAGGTGACGGATAAGGAAAGCTAGTTGATGATGCCGAAATGGAGGGTGATGGAAGTTGGGTTGTGTTCGTGTTCATCAAGCTGCTGCCACCTTGATGTGATGAAGTCATCGGGTTGCTGGGAATAGCAGAAGACGACAATATTGGAGGCTGGCTAGAATTAGACGAGCTGCTTGTCGCCTGATTGGTTTTGTTCAGACCAGTCGTGGTGACAAGAACGGGTGATGACTTGGATGTGAGTGTTTCAGTCAAGACAACCGTGGTAAATGTGGTCGTGGTGGATGGGACTTCGGGTTGGAGTATATGTTAGGTTACTAGCGCTCAGAGAAAAAGAAAAGAGTCCAGAGATACATACAGCTGCTGGTTGAACTTGACATACAAAACGATGCTAGAAGACTCGACACCCTCTCCCGTCTATCTGAATTACATGAATTTCTCAGACAGCGTTGGTTATCTGAAGAGTCGAAGACTTCGCAAACGCAAAAATCAGATCTCGAGCCACTATTGTGTACGCAGAGAAAGACTGAGGTTCCTCGACACCAGTGAACAAGCGAAAACTCACTCGCATCCATCATCGTGTGAAAACTCTCCATATGCACAGTCTTTGGCACATGAAGGGAGGTCATACCAAAGCTCTTGGGCGTGGACGAACAGAGTGATCCCTTGCAAAGCTAAGAGCATTCGAACTGGAAAAGGAAGGGTCATCGCGTGTTTTCTGTCGATAAGAGAAAACCGGTTCAGCGATCGTCAAAGTCAAATCGGTATATACACAGTGGTTTTATATACGTTTCCCGAGTCCATGGGAAGTGAGTTTGGTTAGTTTAAGAGGGGAAAAGTGACGAAACAGATTATGCAGATCTTTGATGAACACCGCGCTAGGTGATCCTAGGCTATTGATATTTAATAGATTGCCTTAGCAATGTATTGGGGGAAGCGGTCCTTTGACTGGTTCAAAAAGCTACTACATAGGTCATCAGGTTACCTATGAGACATATTCATCGTGTGCTTAGAACATGGCGAGAGAAAATACCAGCA
>CEMT01387584.1:4110-18817 GCA_900068985.1 Pterula multifida
TGTTGGTCGACTGAGAAAGGTGGTCGACCGTTAGCACTGGACGGCTCCGGATTAGCAGTAGGATATACATCGGTGGATGATCTTTTAGGCGGTGAAGGACCGATTCGGACTTCGCTACGTGTGCGATTACCTTGATTATCTTTGTAATCGGCGGTAACATACGAATCGTCGTCTTCTTTATCCAGGGCGCGAGGATTCCAGATCCAGGGTGTACGTTCCGCACCATCTGTGGCGGGACGGTAGACCTGTTCGCTACGGGAAGGGATGTATGTGAGTATTTGTTTCAGTGTTAGTCCAAGGCGCTGAAAAAGGATGAACTATGAAGAAATTCTGGGAATGTGACGGGAAAGAGAGTTTACAAAGAGCGAAACCGAGGGTGCAGACATACCGAGGTGTCATGTTAGTTAGACCGAGCGGATTATCCGAAAGTTTCATAGCAAGATACTCGGCACTGGGCGGTTTAGGTCGTCGTTTGTACGGATTATAGTCCTGAGGCCGCTGTTGCGCTTGTTGAGGATGTTGGGAGTGATTGCTTGAATGCTGAGTGGCTTGAACAGCTGGATTGTACCCCCAAGCATAGCTGGGCATCCATGTTGCTGCTGACCCCATGGTTGTAGCATATTTCGGACCAGAATTGGCGTCACCATATGATACCATGGCAGCGATAGAAGCTGATGAAGAAGATGCTGATAGACTTGCACGACCATTAGATGCAGCGTAAGCAGGATTGAAAGCCCAATACCCATTAGACCACTGGGCCGCTGTGATATTGGACAAATGAGCGGGCATAGGAGGAGGCCCCCCGAACGGTGGTTGCTGGGAACCAGTGGAATGTGAGAAGGATGCAGTAGAGAAGGTGGCGAGTTGTGAAGTCATGGAGGAGGAGGAAGTGGTGGAGGAGGAGGAAAGTTGAATGACAAGTAGAGAAGGATAGATACTAGATCTGATTATGGGGTATAGGGACTCGGAGGGGAGTATTAGGCGAGTAGCAGGCTTAAATTGCCAGGCGAACACAATGAGGCAGTCACGCGGTCAAAGTGTGAATGTCGTGAGGTGGTGAAAAGGTCTGCCCTGTGAATAACAAGTTAAGAACGAGAGAAGAAAATTAAGGTGGTGAGGGTAGAATGAAAGAACACAAAATTCCACTGATCATCGAGGAAGCAAAAAATCAGGACCTTGACCACAAATTTTCCACCAGCGCTGATATGCTGACAGACAGAACGGGTTCAGCCGGAAAAAG
Source organism: Pterula multifida (assembly GCA_900068985.1). Lineage (NCBI taxonomy): Eukaryota > Fungi > Basidiomycota > Agaricomycetes > Agaricales > Pterulaceae > Pterula > Pterula multifida. The sequence goes on from CEMT01387584.1 coordinate 5,351, forward strand.
CGCCACAACGGTCAACCCGTCATCGATCATCAACAACTCAGAGGGCCACAGGCGGTCAGCAACTGTATCAGTGATGCATCCCGTAAGTATCTGATTCCAGTAAGTACTGGAACAATCTACTACTATAACAGCCTATGTACTACTACAGCCCATCCAACGAATCTCATGTTTCTACCTTTCCAAGTCCCCACCCAACAGTGGTAAAACGCCACCAAACACCCCGTACTTCCACGATTGCTGGCTTTCCCCATACTGAAAAAGTCCACCATACTTACACATTTTCCACTTCCCACACTCGCCTCCTTTCCTTCCTCCATTCCATATAAAATACGTCAGTGACAGTCATGGAACAGTCGCCGGAACTCCACCGTTTGGAACTCACTTTCGGGGATAAGTCCAAATCCATGTCAGAAGTACATTACTCTCCACAGCCAATATGTAAGCCCCAACAATAATCGACTGTTGAAAACTCCCTCGTCCCGGTTTGCATGCCATATGTGCATTTGACTATGCATCGATCGACTCATAACCGGGACACGCACTTGTGGGATTTTCATTCAACAGTTTCAACAGCAATACGACTGCGCAGTGTAATGCAGCTCATGGCCAAGTGCTCACTCAGTGAGAAATTGACCCGAAGAGGATCCACATTCAATGCATTACCTTGAAGGGAATCCGAGAAGAAAGAGGAGAAGGAGTAGTAGAAAAGAGGGCTAATTGGTGGCATCGAATTCGTTATGACCCGTGCGTTCTTGCAGCGATTTCGAGCTCTGCGATAAAATGAAATCTTCAAGCTAAGAGAATAGGTGTGTTCCCCCCCTTGGTCCCTTTCCCATGCTGTGATTTCGGCTTGGACAGAATTAATAAATCGTTGTCGGAACTGAAGACCCTACGTAATCGAAAACATATCATCCAACAAGGAATCCGAGGAACCTTCCCGCGAGTGCTCTCGCCTCTAGCTGGGCTGGATCTTATCACCAGCAATACTTTTTCTAACCGCGGCTACTCATCAGTGCAATCGAATCTAGCTCCTCTCTCTAGATGTGTCCCGAGGTTCAACGATGGCGATCAGAGAGGAGAAGGGCTCGTTGAAATATCAAGATGACTAAAGGTCGAGTGCAAAGACCAGATAGGCGGAGATACGAAGCTAGGCCAAGGCATTTAGAAGCAGTAGTGGTAACCAGTGACGTTCAGAACTGGCCATATTGTTGACATCAAGCAACGTATGCATGGAGGCAGACATGGAGGACGGGTAGAAGAGTCGGCGGGTTCGATCCGGTCACAAGACGCCCTAGACTCTCGTCCACTTATCTAAACCCGGTACATCGTTTCAGGAGGATTCAAGCTTATCCGATTCAAGTCACAACCCTCATCAACAATATAAGAACATAAACTCCACAGAAACACAAAGAAATCCAAAGCTTAAGGAATACGCCACATTGCAATTCCCGCTCTATCTTCATCGACCTCCTTCCTAGCCTTCTCACTATCTTTCGTTCGAATAGCAGCTCCAACCAAGGCACGAATTGCATCCCTCACAGCCATCTTCTTGCCCTCCTCATCTGTCGCAACATTCACCCGGGACCATTCGACACACATTCCGATATACTCCGTTAACACACTAACAATCCCTCTGAATTTTTCATCACCAGCACCGTGACCACGATGCTGATCATCCCGACCGTTCTCGTCCCCGTCATCCCTTTCCTCCTCGGGTTCAGGCAGCTGGACACCCCATAGTTCCTCCAGTGTCAACCCGTCCCATGCAACCAGTGGCGCACCGACCTTGACTGGAAGAACTACAGCTGGACACCCATTAAAAAGTATATAGTTTATCACTGACTCTCCTGGTCGTGCACTTGTCGTCCAGAGCCCTCGGTGAGGCTTAATTCCTACCAGGACGATTATTATACGACGGGGAACGGAAGGGGTAGGAAGGGGTGTTAGGGCTGGTTCGGGAGAAGGCGTGCGAGATCGGGGGAAGAGTGTTAGTTTTTGGAGGGTCTGGGAGGCACGGGCGCTAAATGTTGGAAGTGTCGAGAGAAATCGTTCCGATTCGTGCTTATGATCTTCTGGTTCTGGTTGAGGACGATCACATAGCTCAATCACCATTGCGGATTCGTTCAGCAACGTTTCTCCGAGTTTGTAATCCCCTTTAACGGTGCGATCAGTCGAGACCAATCAAGCCGAATCTGACTGGACATAGTACCTGGTGTAAACGGTCCATGACAGAATATCACGTCTGGTTTCATGCTCCTTGGAATGATCGGTCGACGTCCACTAGCAAACAGATAAGGGGAAAACCACCCTTTACCCACGGCCAAATAATCCTAGTTTGATCAGGACAACTAAGCAGATGGCATCGAGCATCAATAATGCTGAAGGAGTCTGACCTGGACAGATGCAAAGAGTGATTTATCCCTATTATACCATGATGTCAGTCGTTCGCAACACTCGAACGAAATGTCTAGATCAGGTCACGCACGTATGAACACTACTCCTGAAAAAGCCCAGACCTGCATCCGTCATAGTATGTTTAAATTTTATCGTCACCAGCATCACCTTCACGGCTGTCGTTTGTAGTTTACCAGAGTGGACTGGTATCATCTTGCCAATGGGCTTGCTGATCACTAAATGGTTGGCCATACTTGCTATTGAACAGCCAAGAAGAATAGACATTGAACTCTCACTAAAAACTGGGCCAAGACTAGTACTCACTGAAACCGGCATGTAATCCCATTTCAACGGCAATCGAACCCCCAAACGATGTGGCAGCGACATCCGATACAGGGGCCATCACAGGTGCTGCAATCGCTGCCACGCCACCCTGGACATAGTCCAGGAACAAGGAACAAATCAATACGGTGCTAGTTAGTGACAGAGGGTCCATAAGAGAAGGGGCGTACAGTGACTGCTATGATGGAATGGACGACTATATCGCGAAATCGAATGCATGGAAGGGTCATTGGGTTCGCGTCGCCCCACTGTTGTAATGATGACACCAGAGGGGATTAAAACGGAATAAAGGTCAGCGGAAGATTTTGACTTTGCAGTAGGATACAATCATTCAAGAAAAGGGAAAATTCCAGGGAACTCAAAACTTGCATAGAAAGGATATTATTGTTGTGTTTCTCACGCGAGTCTGACTCAAGATCGATTCCCCCAGCCATCGGCAATCGCCACATCCAACATTCCTCCAGCTGGCACATGATTTGGATACCAGGGGCAACTATAATCTCCAATCATTAGATGAGCCGTAAAAGCTGCGCTACAAGACCAGGAATCTTGAGATGACAACAATCTGCGGCTGTCCAAATATTGCCGCCGCGGGTCTGATCGATCGTCCACCTAATACAAGACGCTCACAGGCACTGCCGCGAAGGTTTCAAGGCGGCTATGGCTCTGGAAACGCGTTAATGTAGCGGATCAGAAAGACTCTACCCCAGATCAGGAGGGGAAGCTCAAAATTGCCCGTCTATCCAATCAAAGCTTGATCTGAATCCAATGCCGATGCCAACAACAGGAATACAAGGAACATAGAACAAGGAGATGGAAGGTGGAGAAATGGTACGTACGGGTGATAAACAAACAACACTGGTTCCTGTTGCTCGTAGAGATTCGTAAGATGACATGACGACTCGGCCTGCCATTGACTATATGTGTCAGAGGGCGGAAAACAAGGGGTTAGTCAAAGCTATGTCCAGAGTTTCGGGATGGAAGGTGACTTCGGAGTAGCTGAAGCTATGATGCTCTCAAGTTACAGCAAGAAAACGCGAGGAAAGCGCCGTAACATCGACGTATCAGTAAACCGAGTTTTCCCTGGTTTCCTACATTCTCACTGGCAGGGATCCGAGCCTCCCCGTAATCACGGCATCGCATCGAGTAGGAGGACCAGCCAGAGGCTACGTGTGTGTGCGGATCACGAGGCCTTGAGGCCAGTCGAGGCTTCATCGACCAAGATCCATTATGCAGTTGCTCAGATTTTTGCCTTGGTAAAATATTTATTCACAGCAAAGCAAGGGGCTGTCCCGCGCACAGAAGGGAAAATGAGATGCAAGAGGGAACAAAACCACACTTACGCCAACAAGTTTGCGAACTGCATCACAGTGGATGGTCAATCAGTTTCATAATCTCCCATGATCAGGACGAGAAAGACATCCTGAAGGAAGACTTACCAATCCAAGCTGCAGCCCTCTCTTCCTCATCATCCGTAACACCTTCCTTCCTTAGAATGGGCACAGACGAAGGGTCAATAGGTCCAAGGGCAGATGTTTCCAACTCATGGGCACGGGTAGCGTTTTGAGAGCTCGAGTTTGAACTCCATGGCGCCATTTATAAGGCAATGGCCCAATAGGGTTCCAGTTAGATAGGTTGGTGTACTAGGATTCCTAAAATAGCAACTGTAGCAGATCTCACTGAGCCGTAGAGCAGTCTTATGTCTGAGCAGTGTGAGATAGGTCTGGAAGAGCAAGTACAGAATAATCTATATTTCCCGTGCTCTGATGTAAGCTTGTGTGGTTGCAATCGTAGACGACGAAAATAGATGTGAGACTCCTTTACGTGTGCTTACTTAATTGTAGTTATTTTCCAATAATATTATGTAATTGTACCTTTCGTGATTGCGCATCAAAAATTCGATGTAACTCTCACAAATGTTTCGTAGGATTGACACATAGATTCAAGTGTATCCGTATGTATTCTTACATAGTTCAACAATTACTGGGCAGCCTCATTTTTATCGGCTGCTGCGGATTTCGACACCGAGGAATGACTCAATAAAATGAAAAGAAAAATGATTATGAGGCCGAAATACACTCGCCTTTATCCCCCATGTCTGACCCAGAGTTGCCTTTATTCACCCCCATAAATAGCCCAGAAAATCGTGACTGTAGGCCTGGTACGATGGTTTTTTCCCTGTGTTCATGGCCTTACAAGTAGCTAGTTCCTGAATCAGATGCTCTATACAAAGCAGTGGTTGCTCATGTACGCAAACGATTGCGAGAACGCGGTCTAGTTGAGCCTATACGGCCTCTACGTAGTAACTTTCAGCCTCGGCACCAAGGTGAGCACATACTTGATCATCCCTTCCAAAATATAAGCTCAGTGAGCTAATGCATTCATTCCATGCCCTCGTCAGTACTGCGTGATCCTGTTCAGATTCATCCAGAGGCAGTCCACGACTGGCTTGACAACCGTTTCCAGAAGCATTGGGATGAGTTAGCTGGCGTACACTCCACCATGAGAGGCTTAAGTCCCACGTACCGCCTTTATCGCCAATATTGTCTTATCAGCGACGTTTGCTACGAACTTGGCCTTGACCCAAGTCGTCCTCGAACGACTGTGCAGGTCCAGGGAGTCAATGGACTCTTGGAGATATCGGTTGGGGCTATCTCGAAATGGGCTGGTAGAGCACCTGGCACATTTTCGAATCAGAAGCGGTTGATGAAAGGAATTGATCGTGCGATTCGCATGCTGACTAGCCTGAGCCAGCGTGGGGAGTTAATGACCTCTCAACTTCGTACAGCCTATGCTGCCTTATCCGCATTTGACATACCATTCCACATCACTCAACACAAAATCCCAGAGGAAAGAATGCATTCAGTCGTAAGCTGGAGTAGTAAATCTATTAGGCATTGTCTTGATCGTTTAGGAGTTGTATATTGAACGTATTTCAGTGTTTTAAATCGTATTCTGGCAGGGGGACGATATCCCGACTCAATAATACGTAACTTACGATCGGCCGCGTTGCCTGCTGGGCTGGATGATACCTGCCGAGGAGTTGGAGAATTAAAACCGCGATCCGAATGCCCCTATAAGGAAAGGTCCTGGTCGTCTGGATTTTTAAAGCTCAAACTAAGTCTAGGGTACGAATTGAATGTGGTAGGTCCTGTCCTGAATCATTACGATACCAATATTCGCTGGGTCACTGCATCAACGGAGCTGACCGCACTCCGCGTGTCCTGAGCCCCGTTGACTCCACCGATTAATTTGTTCACATTGACATTGCGCCAGACCGAAGTAAATTTAGCAACAAGTGGACAGCCAGGTGAAACCGTGGGTGATTATGCTACAAAGAAAACACAGGACTAGAGGACGATGATGAGCCACCACGGTATCGTGGTGTAGATAGGTTCTGAGGCAGTATACTTGAAGCAACTACCCTGAGTGATTTCAATGGGCCATTTGTTTGTTACCGTGAACGGGGCACCATACTTAGCCTGATATCTCCTAACGAAACAAGGGTTTTCAATATGCGAGGCAGACCGAACGTCGAGGTGCAAGCAGAATAAGGGTTGTGAGAGATCTCATCTACAGATTGAAATCTCGATGATGCCGTTCGTTTTCATGCTGGTGTGCTAAGCTCGATATGTGCGAGAAATCGTTGTATCGAGTGTTTCGCGGCCTAACAAAGCCGTGCAAGTTGAAGTCGTTTGATATGAAACGTCAGGAAGAGCGGAGTATGTGAGCCGGACAAGTTGTGAAAGCCACCCCACCAATTTGTAGTTTTCCTTTCGTGTCGGCGTTACTCCGTAAAAACGAATCGAATGCGTAAAGACAGACGACTCGCGGAGGTGCTGACGAACAAGAATAGCACGGGGTGGCTGCTATAATATCGTGTCATCGACGATTTCGGCATCGTCGCGTGTTTAGCGGTGAGTAGCCTATTGGACGGCTCTAAAGATCACACCTCTTTGCCGTTAACAGTTAGAGTTGCAAAGTTGACATAATAGCCTTTACGTGTCCTATGTAAGCAAAGGTCTGAGCACTAGTCAGCTTCACGTGTGTACATCGCGTTAATTCAATTCCTTTTCTCCTCCGTTGGCTGTCACGGTCGGGCTTCTCAAGAACTAAAACCTAAGGGCCCCGACTCGATGATGCATAAATGATAAAATGATTGTCGCACCAACCATTACGTGCCCAAGCGGATGTTATCTCTCGAGGAATGCCTGGATCCAACCGAGACCAATCCAACCAGGAGTGGGCAGGGTGACGAGGGAGCAGAAATCACGGGCCTGGAGGATGGATTGATGAACTTCTGTGAACCCCTGTAGGTTCTTGGTATGCATAAGTAGTAGACGATATCAGCAAGTCCTGTATTTTTTATGAGAATCAATGCTCACTGATCCAGACCTCGACACTCTTATTCAATACGTGTGCCATCGGTGGTCCTTCCTTCAGATTGAGCACAAATGATGAACTTGGGATCAATAGGTTTAAGTACAGATGTACCGAATCATGGCACGGATACCGAGAGTCGAAGTTGAAATTTATCACGTCAACCCTATAAGGAGATAGTAGTAAGTAGAATCCATCCGTGAGCAGTAACCTCAAAGAGCGGGTCAATCTTCCTTGGGTACGACTGGAGGGAGATCATAGCCCTGGCAGGATGAATGAAGTACATTTGATTCGAGGACTTCTGTCTGTCCATATACATGATTAGATGTATGTCGGTGTTGGAAAGCTGATGAGAAAATACAATCAGTTGTCGGAGAGCGCCCAGTGGAAGATGACGAGTGGTAGGTTAGATGTTTACTGTGATTCCCAAGCTCATGATCAATCTTGATTAAGCATCAATATCTCTTGACTGATAGACAGATTGATATGATAAAGGAGCAAGGCATTGCACAGACTCGATGGGAAGAGTAACATAGAAGGTGACAAGCATTTACTCAGGTGGTGTTAACAGAAAGCAGTGAGCAATTGGGATATCATAATCAAATCACTACGCAACATACCAATGAATCTTGAAGCTTGGGCAACAAACAGCAGCATGCAAGACAAGGACGATGATATTTCTTCTACAATACAAATGTAAACTTCTACTCGAAACAATGCCAAATTGAAGTAAGCAGGCCATAGGAGTATGTTGAGACCTCTGATGTCAAGACTGAAACATCTGCCTCGATACATCCACATATGGACCTGCTATTGTAGAAAACCCAACACAGGTTAGTCCTTTGCCAGTGTATTTATAATACTTTATAAACGAGTGAACGAGAATCCGCACGACATCCAAATATGCAAAACCAGAGGACGTTGAAGATCCTATTCCACAGAAGCTGACAATCAATATTATAGTCATCAATCCGTGTTCATGGCGAGGGCTCGTTGAGGCCGTTCATGATGCACTTGTTATTTTGCATTCCGCCATCTAGTAGCGGTAATGATCGGCCTTGTAAGGGCCGTTCATTGGAATGTCCAAGTACTTGGACTGAGTATCGGTCAAAGTGGTAAGCTTGACGTTGAGACTGGCAAGATGGGCACGGGCGACCTCCTCATCAAGCTCTTTAGGAAGCATGTGCACACCAAGAGGGAACTTCTCAGGAGTGGTCCAAAGAGCGATTTGAGCGAGGACTTGGTTGGTGAATGAGCATGACATAACGAAGGATGGGTGACCAGTGGCACAACTGATAATACATGTTAGATGACATGAATATAAAGATGTGATAGATCGTACCCAAGGTTGACGAGACGACCTTCAGCAAGCAAGATAATGTGACGACCGTTGGACATAGCGTAGCGGTCAACCTGCGGCTTGACGTTGACGACGGACTTGGCGTTAGCCTTCAACCAGGCGACATCGATTTCAATGTCAAAATGACCGATGCTGTGCAGGTTCGAGCCCAGTCAGGACAACCAGACAATGAGATGGGGATAGCTTACTTGGAGACGATGGCATCTTCGGGCATAACCTCAAAGTGTTTACCGGTGATAATGTCCCTGTTACCGGTGGTGGTCACGAAGACGTTGGACTTGGATGCAGCCTCTTCCATGGTTACAACTTCATAGCCAGCCATGGCAGCCTGGAGAGCGTTGATGGGATCGATCTCCGTGATGAGGACGCGAGCACCGTAAGACCTCAGAGACTCCGCACACTGGCAAAAGGTAAGGCTGGAACAGCGATGACGATGAAATCTGTGCACATACTCCTTTGCCGACATCTCCAAATCCTGCGACGACAGCAACCTTACCAGCAAGCATGACGTCGGTGGCACGCTTGATACCATCAACGAGCGATTCACGACATCCGTACAAATTATCAAACTTAGACTTAGTGACAGAGTCGTTAACGTTGATGGCGGGAATCTTGAGCTCGCCTTCGCGGAACGCCTTGTAGAGATGGTGAACACCTGTGGTGGTTTCCTCGGAAACGCCCCGGATCCCTGGAGATCGCATCAGCCCACGCCATTGTCGAGAAGATAAGATCTGGACATGCCTTGCAAATACTGGGAATACTTCTTATGAACAATTGTGGTGAGATCACCTCCATCGTCCAGGATCATGTTCAACGGCTGGCCGTTAGCGAAACCACAGATGGTCTGCTCAATACACCAGTTATACTCCTCCTCAGTCTCGCCTTTCCATGCGAAAACAGGAACCCCAGTGGCTGCAATACTAAAAGTAGGGTCAGATCATGATGTCAGATAAAGATCAACTTAGATTACGAACGCCGCGGCGGCGTGATCTTGCGTAGAAAAAATATTCTAAGATAGACGCTTTAGAACCCTACGTGAGGCATTGTGAACGGAGACGATGACCTACGCAAGATGACCAAGTGACCTCAGCCCCAAGGTGGGTGAGCGTCTCGATGAGTACAGCAGTCTGAATGGTCCTGATTGTGACAGAGAATGAGGATCGGTGTCAAGTTGATGGTGAAACCTTACATATGCAGACAACCTGCAATACGAGCCCCTTTGAGAGGTTGAGAGGCTCCATGCTATTATTGCCTGTTTTAATGCGAATATGATGGATAAAAGACACAGGAGTAACCTTTTTCCTGAGATACATAAGACCAGGCATCTCATTCTTTAAAATGGTGATCATCAACGATACTCAAATTTATGCGATGCAAAGCGATAGCTACCTCAGCGATTTCAATCTCTTTGCGGCCAAAGGCAGCGAGAGAGATATCTAAAATCGTGCTTATGAGAATTTGCAAGTATTCATAGCAATCTAACTGCCCACCAGCAACTTTGTAGACCATGTTTCTAGGATTGGGAGGAAGAGATGAAGGAGAGATGCAAGACCAGTTTATCCCGTGCCCAAGATTTTATTTTTCTGATCGGGCACGTGTTCGTGTGAACCTCCGCTGTGGAACAACTTGGCGACCATCTCCTCCCTGTGCGTAACCGTTACTACGACGCTATTGTACTAGTAGTTCAACTCAAAAGGGCACCATTTCATGCGCCATGTCTCGCTGGAGGTTAGTAGCAATCTTTACTTAAATCAAGTCAGAATGGGCTGGGCACGTGCTTATATGATGAGATCAAACCATGTCCAGACCTCACTCAGCGTCAAATGTCTACCTCTGACTTGAACCCAGACGTTTCGTCCAAGGATTGTCGAATAGCCGAAATACTTCAATTCCTTTGTGAATATGAGGAGTTAACGGGTGGTCCACAGGTGTATTGCTATCCAATTCCTCGTTTATTCAAACTGTGCGTAATCCATCTTGTGCTGTGCATGCTCCCCTTTCTCACGGACATCAATGAAAGTATAGATGCCCACAACAAAAGGCCGTTGAAATAACAAGGCTTAGCAAGGTGAACGTCTACACTGGAGAGGTTGAGTTGCCATCTGAGAAGCGGTAATTTTTCCCACTGCTTATCTCCTCCATTGCATTGTACTCACCGAATTCTCACGCGGCTTAGCATCAAATCAATGAAAGTCAGGACCTGGGACGATTTCTTCAGGTCCAGACTACAACGACCTAGCGACTATAGTGAACCTCATCGCCCTATAGATAAGATCAAGCCCGCTCCATAATCTTCCTATGCATATACATCAGGACAGCCACGATTTAGACTTTCTGTACTGCTGGATCGTTAATACGTCCATTGACTGTCGACAATGGGGTAGACAGAGTATCCTAACATGACAGTTGCTACTCCAATTCGCTGAATCAATTATTTCTATGAAGTATCGTCTTGTTCTCAAGTTTAGAATGACGACAGATGCCATCAGTAATTGCTTGTCTGCTGGCAAGTTCTTTCCAACTCGCAAACTGTATGCTTCCATGAGCAAATATTCCATCTTCACAAGTAGTACGCAGGTGCTCGCACCTTGCACTGCACTCCACGAGGCTTGGGACCGATGTTTGCAGTAAGTCGCTACTTCCTAGAGGCAATCTTACACCCCAATGCCCTGTCCTTGAGTGACACCAATTTCGGGGTCAAGTTATCCCCGATTATGCACTATCACCAGTGTCCAAGAAGCAATGATGCCTTGTATTCATTACTATGTATTTACGCAATTATTTCTGTCCCGCGTTCAGAATCAGTAGGCACTGTAAAATGGTGTTCTTCCATGCCTCCTCGGGGTCTCTTTCTCAATCCTTACGACCATCATAAAGATCGAGATCACAGCCTCTTTTTGCCCTTGCCCTGGTCGAAGCACGGGAGTCGTATGATATGTTAGGTATACACCATGTATATTGACTCCGAACGTCTGGAGTAGTTGACTATCATGGTCCGGGCCATTCAGGTTGATAGTCACAAAAGTATCTTGTGATGTCCCACGACGAATGACCGGCATCGGGTCTCAGACACTCGTTTTTACTCTCAAACAATACTCTGTCCAGGCTGGGATCTTCTTTCCTCACTCATACACGCTGGCGCTCTTGAATGGTTCTAGTCCTGATTCACACCAGCCATCGAGCTGCATGGCAGGATTTGCACCACGACATAAACAACCGACACAGATTTGAGCTAATCATGCCCTTAGGACGGCCTTCAATGCGAACCTGTTGAATGGAACTGTACCGAGTATAGCAATGGCTATCCTGTTTGATGGTCATAATCGGGAAAAGGCGATAGTCTTGTGGTTACCTCGAGGCACTTATCGATGTATCAAACTAGCAACTAGCATCGTTCAAAGTCATGAGTGGGGTGGGTGCTTTGCACGACTTAGACTACAGATTCGGGACTACAGATTCAGCAGGTCTGCACACCCTTGGCCCGGAACGTGTACTATCCTGGGCTGTTATGCTTACACATCCCTCCTGCATGCAAGAAATTTAAATTTATCCGATCGCAGAAACATACTATATACTCCTGATTCCATAAGTTTTTTCTCGCTAAACTGAGGATCTCGATTGATTTCATCCCAACTTGTTCGTTGATATCAATTTTTGGCAGTGAGAACAAACCAGAAACGCCATGATGCTCTCAATGATATTGCCGCCACCGTGTCTGCATCAGTTCAACAACTCCGCTGAACCCTTCGAACCTTCCCTGATACTGGGGCTATCTCGAGCAAGTCGATGGGTTGCTACGCGTATCACGTATATCACGGGCCAAAGTGGTTCTTGACCCGTATCAAGGGACAATTTGGATTTCTTTCTCCTTATCTGTGAAATAATGACCTGCGGGAGCATCCGCTGAGTTCACCGCTGGAAAACACAGACCCTGAGATCACCCAGACTTGGTAGAATTTGCCAAAATCTCACGTATATCTAATACCTATAGAGTGCCCTGATGGGGTAGACGCCCTTTTTCGGCTTTCTATCATCTTGATTTAGTTACTGACGGCGCAGCCAGTGGTCGATCAGGAATTTTAATGCCAGGCTGAGGTAATTCAATCTCATGCCGGGCACGCTTAGTGCTTATATGCAGATCATGTTGATCCACTCTCCACAGCCTGTTGCAAGCATCTCTCCCAGATCAACATCTCCTTCTCAACCAACCTATCTGCCTCTTCTGCCACGATTCTTTGATTCCAGTCAACCAAACTCCCCCTCACGACCCCATCGGTCTCCCAGGCATTTCACAGCAATATTCTACAGTTTGTTACTACTTAACGTCAATTCCCACACTGTGCTCTTGATCTCTATTGCACAGCCTGGTACTATGAACGAACCACAGGTTTTCAGTTGGTACGACTCAAACTCTTCGAGATCAATACCTATCGATATTAAAAGCGAAACGTCCTTACTTGAACCGACATTGCCCCCTTCCACTCCCCCTTCTCACCTTAACTCTCCTCCAAGGTCGGAATCGACCTCCTCTATTCTGGATCAAGACCCTGTACCGGCTCGTCAAAGGTCTAATACCTCAGTCGGCCATTCCCCCAGTAGACGCATAAATCCATATTCATTCACCCGCCGTAATTCATCAGACTCGCCAGCGATGACAACCTCGATTTCTGCCTATCCACCACCATGGCCAACTACTGCCAGCATGAAAGGTTTCCATAATAGCCACCTCATGCATCCTGAACCTCATAATCCTAGCATGCTAGCGATGAACTCTTTCAGCTCAGTCATGGTGGGTATTCGTTTCCATGTACATGTTGTCACTATCTACAGATCCTGATGTTCAATAACAGTATGGACCTCGATCCCATGATCATCGTCCTACATCTAGTTCCAGCCTCACCGGTGCCATCGGCAACTCTCAACAATCAAGCGCATCACCCCCGTCATCAAAAGGCAGTCCGCCGTATCATATGCTTGTTTCATCAGCATCA
>CEMT01387585.1:0-24463 GCA_900068985.1 Pterula multifida
AGGGTCATCAACGCTCTCTTTTGCAAGGCTCTCTACGACTATACCGCTAAAGACATTCAAACCTCTTCCTTGAACTTTCACAAGGGTGATATCATACAAGTGATCACCCAACAGTCTTCGGGTTGGTGGGACGGTCTTCTTGGCGACGAGCGGGGCTGGTTTCCCTCCAATTATGTTACTATTCTATCTAAGGAAGAAGTAGCGACGAGGTTTGGGGGGACAGACATACATCATAATATGGTGTCTGAAGTATTTCTGCACTCCGACCCCGCGCTGTTCTCTCGTACAGTTGGTGATGAGCGAGCAGAAAATCACGAACGACTGGCCAGGATTCGGCAATCACTGGTGGAATTGTCAAGTATCAGAGCTGATGAGCCTGGCGAATCGGTGTTTACGGAGCATGATCGGGTCAGTAAATCTCTCATGATCTCTATTCTAAGCGCAATGTATTCAGGCCCTACATGCTCATCCTCAGACTGGCCCACATTTTCGTGACTCATTGTGTGAAGAAATAGCGTCATACAGCCGACCCTCGGATGGTGCCAACTATGAGCGCACAGATACCCCAGAGCCATGGATCAAGATTGCTACTGACGGGGGAAGGTCTTCTTGCTATTGGAATCCAGTAACTGGTAGGGTTCAATGGACTCGACCTGATAATCCGCCTTCCAATCCTGTCTCTTACTCAACCTCTCGACAGCGGTCCCACTCTGTATCCCTGGAACCACAACACTCCTACCACGATTCCCGTTCATTCATTGCTCATGCTGGCCTGGAACATAATACCCACCCTCTCGGGTTACCGCAGATTTCTACGAGAGGTCTATCTCCCAAAGCTGAATCAGGGACAACTCAATCAAAGGAGCTGGTGCCCTTCGACCATGGTCATTTTTCTCGTGCCTTACAACTGGCTTTAGCTCCTCCTATCCCAACAAGCCTGTCGGAACGGGCAGCTACAACTCATGGCATCATCCAGACAGTTATACAGAACGCCTCAGCAGCTTTGACATCTAATGCTATCCCTGAGTCCCCCGATAGTGGGATAGATTTTTTAATCCAGGAGACTATCGCTGCTGTTCGCGATCTGTTGTATATTTCCGGTGTACCAGCGAGTCATAGGTCATCAAGTATCCTCCCAGATCATCAAAGCATCGCCATCATCTCTTCTTCTCAAATGGCGTTGAAATCAGCTCGCCGACGGTTGACACGCACACTATCCAAATTTGTTCTCTCTGCCAGGGCAACCGAATACGAATATGGCTTACAGGATTCTGACGGCCCTGCACAGATAGAGACGATTGCGGATGAACTAGATCGCGCCGTGGCCTCCTTCATCTCCGAGGTTCGATGTCAACTAGGGGAAGGACAAGGCGAAGAAGGGACTCTCAGGAGGCTTCACGGTGCATTCCTTACACCTGTACACAACATGGGGACTGTCGGTTGTGGATCAGCTGGTAGTTGGACAGGTTTTGGCTGGGTACCAATAGGAAATGAGACTTTCGCCTTCAGAAAGCTTGATGGCCAGGTGTTGACGGAGCTAGACGATCTAGTCAAGTGTTCTGAGCAGCAGTGTGCGTCGCTAATAGTGTTGTTGAATGCTGGTGTTCCTTGTGAGTATCAATACCATGGCCCCTTACCGATCTATCAACTATGCGTTCATCTCGTAGATAACAAGATAGTATCAACTTGCCGCGGTGTGATAGGCCAGTTTTCC
Organism: Pterula multifida; assembly: GCA_900068985.1. Classification (NCBI taxonomy): domain Eukaryota; kingdom Fungi; phylum Basidiomycota; class Agaricomycetes; order Agaricales; family Pterulaceae; genus Pterula; species Pterula multifida. The sequence goes on from CEMT01387585.1 coordinate 1,715, forward strand.
AGGTTCCTGTCTTTTGTTGCTGAAATACATGTGTCCGCCCATATCAATATCGACGGGACGCAAGGGTCCGGATCTATCATCCAAGGGTCGTACGCTCGTACAGTAGAGCAGGCTCGTATTTATGTCCGGATGTTGGAAGTCGCTGCGCAATCAGTGTACGATGACACACCAGCCTTACTCCTTTACCTTCAAACTCCATCGAATGGTTTTACTTCGCTGCAGGCTGGTTTGGAGTCAATTCAGAAGAATATCTCAATCATACGGCAAGCTGTCTTTCTTCTCCATCTAATTGGTGTGAAGCAAGAAGCCGGCACAGGAGAAGACGACATCTTGATATCTGCGAATTCTCAGTGGTCCACCTCTCAGTCGTGGCGTGATATCAAGCCAAACTTGAACGCATTGCTAACCAACACCCAGGTTCTTGATGCTAGGGATGGCCCCAGGTTTGATGATAATCAAGGTTATTGTGATTCAATTTCAAGCCTCCAAAAGCTCATCTTCTTAGTAGAAATTATGTCTGATATGAATGAAAAGAGCGATCGTCCGCTCAGTTTTAACACTAGCAGAGACCCTCAAACACTTTCTTGGTACCTCAGACCAAGCACAGATGACATTGTGATTGATAGTGATGGGTCAGTTCGCGGAGGAACTCTACGCGCTCTGGTGGAACGACTTACTTCGCATGATACAGCTCGTCAGTCCCCATCTCGCAAATCTCTCTCCAGATTTAAGGACTCATTCTGAACCGGACAGACCCTGATTTCAACAAAATTTTCCTCATGACGTTCAAGTCATTCACAACTGTCCAGGAGTTGTTTGACTTATTGGTGGAACGTTTCTATATTCGTCCACCACCCAACTTGACTTCACAGGAGCGAGAGGAATGGTCTAAACTAAAACATCATGTTGTTCAAATGCGGTAAGTTCTTCATGTAACTACGCAGGGGTGCGTCCTGACTGGTATTCCTCTTCGAGTGTCCTCAATGCCATCAAGTCCATGATCATGGATGAAGATGTTCTTCAACAAGAAGATTTTGTCATCTTTGATCGTATGAAGGAGTTTTTATCCCGCGAAGAGGTTTCTAGCATGCACATTGCCAAGCACTTGATCATGACAATAGACCGAGGTGTTAGTCACCTTCCTTGCCTCCTTTTTCTGGTGTATTCCTCACTAGAAGCTCTGCAGAGAGGGAGGGATGTATCCCAGCGGAAACTTACCGCGCCCCAAGCACCTCCACCGGCTATCATCCCTAAAAACAAAAAACCAAACTTATTCGATATTGATCCACTGGAGCTCGCAAGACAGTTGACAATTCTAGAAAGTAATCTGTACCAGAAGATCACCCCTATCGAGCTTATTCAACGCGCACGAGACCAGAGGGATGAGCATAACGACAGCATAGCTGATGTTATCCAGATGAGTAATAGGGTGGGATTCCCTTCTTTTCATCACGCTCGTAATCGAGACACTGAGTAATTGGTTCTCTAGATCGGAAATTGGGTTGTGGAGTCCGTCTTAGACTCAGAGGATCCTCGAAAACGGGCTGTGTGTGTGAAACAGTTCGTTTCTGTTGCTGATGTAAATATTTCTTGCGTTCCCCTTCCTCGTTTAGACCATCTAAATTCATGTCTACCCAATTCAGAGATGTCGACAGCTACAAAACTTTTCCACAATGGGGTTTATCACAGGTGGCCTCACCAGAACACCTATTCGTAGACTCAAAAGGACATGGGAGCATGTACCTGAGAGGTTTTTAGCGATGTTAAGTTCATGTGAAAAGGTGTTTGAAAGCTTCAGAAATTATAACAAGTATCGTTCGGTAATGGCAAATATTAACCCGCCATGTGTTCCTTTCATCGGTACGAGTCCAATCAATTACCGTTGCTTGTTGGTCGCTTTCTAATCCACAGCAGGCGTCTTTTTAACTGCGCTAACGTTCATCCAAGACGGCGCAAAAGACAATCTCGCAGGCCCCATGATCAACTTCCGGAAACGGACCAAGACTGCTGAAGTAATCCAAGATATCAAACGATGGCAAGTCCAACCCTTTGTGTTTATCCCAGTGCCCTCAGTGAGGACATTTCTCGAAGAAGCACTACAACCGAACATGTATGAACCGGGTTTGGAGGAGGAGTTCTGGAAGCTGAGTTTGTTCAGGGAACCTCAAGAGCGAGTTGAGGACCAGGTGGCACGACTGCTGCATGAGAATGGATTCTTATAGATGGCAGAATTAGATTCAGCAACATACTACACCAGATGCATCATCCACTACATCAGCCCTCTCCTCATCAAGTTCCTTCGAACCCTTCTTCTTGTTGCTCCAACACCCTCTGCTTTTCCCCATACCAAGTATGGTCTCTCCACTGCTTCACTCAACTGCTTCCTGCTCAACGACAACCATCCCCATATTGGCATCTCAAACGATGGGTCGCAGCCTTTCATCAGAATTCGTGGATTGGCTTGATTAAGTAAAGAACATGGTAATGGTGTCAACAGGTGAACGTTCTTTTGAGATGAGTTCAGGGAGCGAACGAATGCAAGCCCCATACATTCCGATTCATCGGGGGCAGGTGGGGGTCGGCCCTGGATGTATGGTATTCCCTGTTTCCTGGTCTCAATGTCATTGTCATCACTGTCGAGGTTCATTGTGACATCCTGATCTCCCACCGTCCGCCTAACAAGCCCAACCAGTCCACCAATCAACACATTCCCTACTTCATCCTTGACCACGTCTTCACTCCCACTACCAAGTAGGTACACCCCATCCAGTGCTCTATCGATGTCGAGTTCGTATGGTGGTCTGGAGTATAATGGAATCGGCAGCATCCAATCACGTGCTATGCATTCTGCGAATGGGTTCAGTGTGTGATAAGGAGGGAACGTAGAATAGAAGTATGATAGAGTAGACATGGCTCGCCAATCCTTCGCTGCGAATCTATCAGTCAGAGGACCAGGTGGCAGTGGATCTATTTCGTGCACTCGAGCTTGCCCGGGTTGTTGTGAATTCGATAGCGATGAAAGTAAATAAGGCTGTGAGGGAACAGAGTCATAGGACGGCTGTAAAATCGACACGATGTCGCTCGGTTGAATGATCTCAATGATCTGATCGAGTAGATCCTTGCCCAATCCTTTTGTCCATCCCATGGTATTCACAACGAGGGGGATGGTGGAGAACTTCTGAGAAGTAGACAGATCATCGCTAGAAGTAGATTCATCCTCTTCATCCACTGTGAAGCAGAACGCGACGTCCTCTCTGTATACAGATACCAAGTGGCGTATTGAAGCTAGATACCGATCTGGCGTGTCTCGTGGGGATGTACTTCCTATAAAATGCGCGGTGTGCGCAAGGGCCGGGTGAGTGAAGGGGGGGCCTGGGAGAGTGGTGGTGTCAGCAGCGAGAGATCACCATATAATCGCAATCTTACACTTACCGAAGAGAGATGACTCAATAATATGAAGTGACACAATACCGCCTGGTGTGAATTCTGCTTGACCTAGATCGCAATCAAGATAGGCCACTTTGTGGTACCTAGGAAGATATGAAAAGAGATTAAAGAAAGTAAGGTTTGTAGCCACCTGTTAAGCAAACGATTGAGTAAAGTTTTAGTAAAAGTGCTTTTACCAGTCTTCTTAGCACCTAGGACAATCGTTACTGGCGGTGGGTCAGCGTCGCTGGAGTCGAAGGATAGAAGAGCAGGCTCCCATGATGGAGGAATAGACGAGGTTAGGTGGTGCTCGCAAGCAAAGGAAATCTATAAACGAGTGTATAAATGTTTTTGTACAAAAGGAAAGATGAAGGAAAGATGAAGGACATACGCCCTCTATTCCTAGTTCAGCAGGTCGGACTGATGGAAGAAAAATATCACGGAACGGGTGACACATCTGCACTAGGCGGTTGATCATCGTTTGGAGAGGACGAAGAAGGATGATACATTGTGAAGTGCGAGCCTCGTGGATAAGATTATGGAGGTGCTCTGGCACGAACTGGGGTATTTGAGTGACATTGGGAAGTACAGAGATATGTCTGATAATTGGTATAGGCGAACAAGTCGGGGCAAACACACGATGCCATACACTTGATGGTGAAAGAGAGACGCCAGCGATATCAATGACACCAGAAAGGACTTGGAGCTGATAAGTTCCGACCAAGGGAAGCAGAGCGCCTGAAGGAAGCAAAAGGAGCGATGTGGAATCAAAGGTGAACAATGTCTGAGATTCTTTTGGCAAGTAAGCGACAGTGGCAGGTGGTTGTTCGTCGTTGTCTATGACTGCAAGAGGCGGTTGCCTGGCCTTTCTTGCAGAGATTGCGGAGAGCATGTAGATAGAAGAGATAAAATAGAAAATAAAGGGATGTTGTTGTGTGCTCTAAAGTGACATACATGATACGATGAATACATTACTGTACTTGTGTATGTATACAGTATTACATTGATTACACCTACATAACCAACTTCCTTCATCCCATCTTCGACATACCTTCATTTTCACTCACTCCTGCTTCGTTGTCCTCGACTGTCCTTGGTCGAGGTCTCGTACTAGCAGTAAGGAATTTCGGATCCTGCAGACACGGCCAATACAGTCTCCAATCAACATTATCTACTCGACTTGAAAAGACAGCCACAGCATCTATGATGGCATCGAACATCACCCCTTTCGAGCCTGGTCCTGACTTTCACCGTCCTTTAATCATATCTGGACCATCTGGTGTTGGGAAAAGTACCTTGCTCAACCGTTTCCTTGAGGAATACCCCAATAAATTCGGATTTAGTGTTTCTCGTGCGTACTCGCTCCATCCTGACTCGGAACAAACTCTATGCTTATCAGACGACAGACACAACCCGTTCCCCTCGACAAGGGGAAGTGGATGGTGTTCATTACCACTTTGTCGATCGACCTACATTTCTCGCTCACCTCGAAACGGGTACCTTCTTCATTGAGCATGCTACTTTCTCCTCCAATCTTTATGGGACTTCTTTCGGCACAGTACAAGCCGTTCAGCAATCTGGCCGTCGCTGTATTCTCGATATCGAAGCTCAAGGAATCAAGCAGGTCAAGTCTCACCCTGTTTCCTTGAATGCAGTCTATCTTTTCGTCAGCCCACCTAGCCTGCAAGCACTGAAGGCTAGATTAGCAGGGCGAGGGACTGAGACGGATGAGAGTGTCAAGAAGAGGCTTGATATGGCAGTAAAGGAGCTTAACTATGCAAGGGGTTTGGATGGAGATGTAAGGGATAATGGGACTGTGCATGATGTGATCATCGTTAACGAGGAGGGAAGGCTTGAGGAGGCTTATCACAAGTTCAGAAAGGTTGCATTAGGATACCCAATTGAGGGCGATACTCTACCGTCGTTTGATGTCTGATCGCTCCCTGGATTGCTAGCAAGTTAATGTTGGAAAGACCCGTGATACTGATCCTGTTGCTAGAAATTTTTGGAGATAATATCTTTTGTAGGTATGCGGTCGCGACGATGAGGTACTGAGCTTGTTTCAATGAATCAACCCATTGCAGCTGCATCACATGAGCGCATCCCCTGCAAGGTCCAGGGTAACGTTGGGCACATTCTGGATTCACACCCTTGGGTTGTATCATTTTTACTTGCAAGCTCAATTTCACTAGTTCACCACGATTGCCACAGTACCATCTGAATTCGATACCCCAAATCGGCTACATGAGCAATAGCAGTTGCCCTTCAGCCAATTGTCTTCTCTCCATCGTGTTATGAACCAGGGCAACAGTTGCTCAGAAGGGTGGAGCTCCAAACTCTGGCCAACAATGTTGTAGCTTTATCGAATACCATGTGAATACTCTCTGGGATGGCTGCCGCCGCCACCAACACAAGATTTAGTGATACCTTTAACCCCAAAAATGACTATTATCACTTGGTAAATACGAGTTGATTTCTTATATAATCTTGTGTCTTTTGGCTCTTCCCATACTCTCTCTGTAGAAGATATTGTCTCAGTCGAAGCAAATGAAAACATTACGGATGAAACTCACGCAAAGGCCCTATTCTTCCTCTTCTTACTTTCCTTCTTCATTTGATTCTTGTTAGCCTTCCGTCTAGCGACTCTGGCTGGATCGAGGGACGCCTACATAGGTGGTGATGAACTATTTATCTGTCAGCAAGGGATCATTGAAGGTACCTTGGCACTCTTAGAAACTCTCCTCTCCTTCCTCATATTTTCTGCACCTTGGCGGATCTGGCTATACGCAGATGAAAATTTACTGACGCCCACTTTGTCTTGCACAAGGTCCTGCACTTCAATTGCCAGAATTCTAAGCTCCTCTGAGTGTTGTCGGTGAATAAAATGCAAGAGAAACAGGCGGAAAGCCACATACCCATCTGGGGATCACGTATAGTACTGTCCTCAGTGATACGATAGATAGGTGTGAGGATATGTACGAGGAAGGTTTCCAAAACCTGAGGGGGCAAGAATGAAGCCATCGCTGCAAAAACTCGCAAAATTGACATAGGCTGGTGGATCCAATTGGCCTGATTTCGAATCAATCACTTGCACTATTGTAACAAAAGGAATCTCACTTACCTCGGTAGTTCTTCGATTGAGCCTCGCCATATGTGCAGATCGCATTTGATACGATAGCTTGGAAAACAACCAAGGTAATGGGTTTAGCCTGGCTATGTCGGGATTCTCACTGTCGTCGTCGTCGTCGTCGTCTTCCTGTTCCCGCAGGCTTCCCTGCGACGAAACAAAGCTAAAGCACTTGCCAAGATAACACAAATTTTTTACGATTTGCAAACCTAGACCTTCGTCCAAAAGCGGGCTCTTCAACTGGAGGCATAGTTTTTGTGCCGCCAGCTGCATGCCGATTGAAGAAAGAGGATGTGCTTCGGGAAGGTCGAATCGAGGTGCCTGTGCTGGCGTGGAAGAAAACAATGTTTCAAGTAATCGACAAGCCGCTGTGCGCACCCAGGCATGAGGATAGAGTAGAAGAACGACAACGCTATCCCATGAAACTGCATCTACGAAGGTAGGAAATGTGCCAATCATTGTTGAATGAGCGATGAGAGCATAATACGGGGCCTGCCATTCAAGTTCAACATCCATGGCGCCTTCCTCAACTTGCTCAACTACCTCTTGGCTGCTCCGAATCAGCACTGAGCCGAGATCCTGCAAAACAACGGGGATATGAAATGCCACTTGCTCTCCCAGCGCATCTATTGTCAATCCGTACACTTGGGATGACACCCTAACTAACTTGGGTTGTGATGCTCGGGTCGACCAAATATGAAGATGATTCATAAATAACTTTACATGATTGACGTCTAGTTTGGTGGTGAGCAGCTTGATCAGATGCGCAGCCATCTCCTTGCATTTTGCAGAATCCTCGTTCGCGAGCGCCATCACCAAAGAAACAAACAGCATGTCTGCATACTCTTGCACTAGTGAAACCTGAAATTTGGAGATAATCGCATTGAGGAGTTCCATGACTGATCTTCTCCCACCCTCGTGAATATATGAGAGATTTTGTGCAAAGAATGTCATTTGCTTGCGCAGTCTTCCCTTTCCTTGGGGATAATCCAAGAGAAATTGTAGAAGGACACTTCTACACATCTCTTGGACAGAGTCTGACTGACTTGTCACCATGATCTCTGAAACCTTCTCCATCATGTCGTAGATTTCCGCAACGACATACTTCCGTGTAACGATCGCCCTAAGAATGGTAAACACAGATGATTGTCGTTGAGTGTCTTCAATATCGGGGGCAAGAAGCTCGATGAGAAAGACCAGATCCTTTTCTTTAACTTGTATAGACGGTCCCTCGCGTAAGATCGTGGCTAAAGATTTGAGAGCTACTTGGACAAATTCTGGGTTAGTGCTTCCAGCCCGTTTCAAAATGTCCAAGATTTGGTTTAGGAAGACTGGCACGGATTTGTCCATGCTGTTCAAAGGGCACTTAACGAGCCCGGCTACTGTCTTGAGTCCTAAACTAAGGACTGCCGTATTGGTAGAATACAACGTATTGCCAACAGCGACTACCATTGCATCAAGACGAGAGATGATGGATGAATCATGAAAATCGAAGCGATTGCGACGGAGAGCTGTTTGTAGAAGATCCAGACCAAAAGCAACGAATCTACAGCAAGACTCTCAGAGAAAACTGCAAGGCAAACACAAGGGGATACGAACCTGAAAGAGTTTGATGCAAAATGATTAGCATCAGCGGAGAAGTTGCGCTTCATTTGGACGATGACATCCCCTTGAGTCGCCTTGTTCCAGCTGCGTGGAGTCTCTTGCAAAAACTTGGAGTTTTGAGTAATGAGGGAATAGCAAAGCACAAGCAGCTCGGAAGGAACAAGCCGAGGGTTGGAGTTCAGACCACCAGCAATACGCTTAAGTACTTCATCCACAAGTTGCATTGTTTTGGTCGACTCAGTCTGCCGAAGGATGGACTTGAGAGGAAGAAGCAATGAACTTATGTGAGAAGGTGTGATATGTTGAGCTACGATAGACAAGCTATCTAGGCTTTTAGAGCTGGAAGCGCGAACCTCTCGCATCTTTGATTTGAAGCCCTCCGACTGCACGTCCTTACCAGACTCCCCAAAGATGGCCTCCGCTGAGATGTATGCCACGTCATTGACACATCCATCAAGGATAGGAGAGGCCATGGTATCCTTGTCTTGAGGTGCAGTTACTTGAACTAAAAGTGCATGAACAACATACGCTAAGACATGAAGCTGAGGTCCACGAGTCAGCGCAAGCCTGAGTTCTCTGATAATATCTGGAACATAAGATGATCCAAGCAAAACGGCGATCTTGCATAATGTATCCCGAGTTAGATCCCTAGTCTCTTGGGATTTACTCCGAAGGATTTGACTGACGACGGTAAGGAGTCGGTCAATCTGCGCCTGACGAGAGACTTGAGGTAGGTGATTTGCCACCTGAACAACACCAATGGCAATAGGGATCCGTGTAACATCTTCAGTGGTTGGGTCATATTGTTCGAGATGATTCAGCAAGCTTGGAATCAAACGTAGAGTAACGGCGTCAGAAATCTGTTTTATAGGAGTCGTAGAAAGGGGGTCTTGTTCTATAGCTGGTGCTTCATCACCCTCTTCCTCGGTGTCCTCGGCATCATTAGCGTGTAGATCAACTGGCTCCTCCATAGGGAAATGAAAGTTCTCCAGGATGGAGATCAGCGTTCGTGCATAGGCTTTCTCTGATTCTCTCTTGTGAGCGGATAGTTTGATATACTTCTGTGTCAAGGCAAAATAAGGTCTCCATGTCAGATGGCGTGCCATTTTTCCAGTGGTTTGGATGGCCTCATTAACAAGATGGTGGTCAACTTTGCCAGATGAGGTGATGTAGTGAGCTACTAGAGGGATGAAGATATCTGACAAAATGCCACTGCGGAGTCGGTTTTCCTCGCAATGCTCGGCCAATCTTCGTAATGCACGAGTTCGACGATGATTCTGGACATGGTGAATATTGGTAAAGAAGCTGGCCTCTTCATCTCCACCTGCCAATAATGGTTGCATATCCTTGAGAGATTCCATATGGATGCAATGAGCAATAGCGTAAGCAATAACACCAAGAATCTCCGTTCTGACGAGCTCGTGGTTAGAACGCAAACCGCCTTTTAGCCCGGGATACAGGACTCGGGAAAATGTCATATGATAGTCGGTGATAAGCGTAGAGTTGGCTACATTATCGAGGAACCGACGCATCGAATATGCAGCGTTAGTTCGAATGGTCAGCTCCGTGGGGTTCTGAATATCGTGCAGCATCTGATACAGCAAGGGTAGCCACTGCGATACAGTAAGTGTCGAGTATAACGACTCATTAAGTTGGTTAAAAGCCTCAAGTCGCCTGGGGAAGTCGGGCTCCTCTATTCGTTTGCTTGAAAAAGAATTAAGCGATTCCAGCAACGACGTAACAGAGCTAAGTGGAGCATCAATAGATACCAACACTTTGAATGCTGCGGCTATGGCAATGCGACCGGATCGGGATTCCAAACTCTGGAAAAGTCGACAGAGGGTATCGAACACCTTGAGAAACCTCTCCGACGCAGGGCTAAAACGGTCTAAAATTGATGGCAGCAGACCCATCAGTGTCTTCAGAAGATCGATCTTCACCTTCTCAGGTACAGTTTTGTGAGGTTTTCGAAGGAGGGGAGTCAATAAGTGAAGCAGTGAGCTTGACTGAAATTCGTCCTTGCAATATTGAGCCACCCGGGAAAGAATGGCAATCAGTCTCTGACCGATAGATGTGGCGGCGGCGGCATCTGGTTTCCTCTCCTCAGCGAGTTTTGTCAATGAGTCAAGCAATGTGCTGACATGAGGCCGAACGACATTGAGAGAGATCCGATTATCCTCTTCAGAATATAGGAGGATTCTGTCGATAATATCAAAGACACGTGCAGTAGTCTCTGGTTTAACTCCTCTAACCGTTAGACACTTGTAGATTTGAGGAAGCAGCTGGTCATTATATTCGACCAGGAAGCTAACATACTCTGGCCGGGATGTGAAACTCCAGAAGAGGTTCATCAGAGAGGAGGGTCCTTGAGTGTTTTCTGCAGGGAATGTGAGTGTGTGTGATGAGATAAACGAAGAGAATGCCTTCTCCACGAAAGGACGGAAGTCGAACGTGTCAATGGGAGATTTAAAGAATTCCGCAAATCGTTTGAGACCAAGTTGGCGAATGTGTCGAGAAGCTTTGTTGGCCCCAAATGTATCTGATTTCTTGTCGCCATCGCCATCCCCCTCCCATTGATCTTCTGGCTCGATCTCATCCTCATTTTCGTCTGCATCAAGTAAGGAATCAGAGGGGTAGGACTGCATCGCTGATATTCTGGCTTGGGAGCCCGAGATCATATCGATCACGGTATGGAGCAATGAAGGCCAGTAGAACAGGAGCTTTGGTCCCAGATACCTCATTACATCGCCTAAAAGAATCAGGAAACCAACTTTCTGTTTATCCGTGGCTGCGTCCGCTCCATCCACAGTCTGCGTGTTATCCGATATTTCCGAATTCAATTGCTTGAACGGCTTGAGCATGAGATCGACCAGAGTGTGAAGCTCAACTTCTTTGAAGCCGGCTATAGTGGAAAGTACGGTCGCCCTCCTATCTCTTCCCCGGGCCCTTCCTTTGTGATCTGTCATGAGCCCAAACAGAAGTCTAACAACAACCTCTACAAGCATTGCTGTGTCAACTTCATTGACCTTGTCATTCTCTGCATCCAGAAAGACAATAAGTTCGTCCCTCCAACGAGTTTCATCCAAAAGTAGCTTGATCCTCTTCTCATGGTTTACTAGCTGTGGTGATTTGTAGGTTAGGAAGCATGATAGGGCCAGCGTTCTTGTTGGTCGATCTGGGTGAGATAGGAGAGATATATATAGATCAAGAAGAGTTTGGGTGGAATACAGGGCCTTCGGATTGGATAGCCTGGAGAATAGAGTCAGATAGGCATTGAGTCGTGGGCGGGAGAGTTTGCGGTCTGAATTGAGTAGACCTAGAAAATGGAGGACAAATTCTCGGTTGTGTTTCTCGACCAACGCTGGGCATTCACAAAGTGCGGATATCAGCTGATACTCATAAGACTTCTGATCTAATTTATCCTTGACATTTTGTGACTAATATAGAAGGTATCAGGAGAATCAATCTCTCGAAAACTAACGGTGTTCACCTGTTCGTAAGCTTGGAAAGCATGGATATCATCCCATTTGCTGGAAGTGACTCGAAGCTTATGCGCACTCGGATCCCTCCATGATCGTTCGTTCTCGAACACATCCTCATATGCATGGCTTGTGAAAGATCGGCCGTTCGTGAGATCAGATTGTGACTCGCTAGATGAGGCAGATACTAGCTCTTGAAAAACGAGATCCCACGCAACTTCTTCGATAGACTGCCGTTGAGATACTGAAGCCAGAGCTCCTGCCGCAGGAGACCAGAGTGGCCTTAGATTGACTTTGAACTGCGCTATAGTAACACGCTAAGTTTCTACGCTGAGCAAATGAGAATGCTGCATACCAATAAGCCATCGAAGCGCAACGTCTTGCCCAAGCTTATCGTCATCCTTGATAGAAACTCCGATACGACCGATTCTAAGTACCCGCTCCCTAACACCTTGCACGTCAAGCGCTACTTCCTCGCCTTGCAAACACCTTTTGATGACATCGTGAGGACTTGAAGCAGCGCTGTCAACAGGACACGATAATGACAACAATCTCAAGGCGTTCAATCGCAACGGGTGGGAGTGAGAAAGGATGGCAACCTTGAGCGAAGAATATATAGGCAATAATGGGAAGGTAGTCGACCATGCAGTAGTTTTGCTATGACGAAGAATGTGGGTGACGGATACTAAACCCTCAAGGACGTTTGGATCCAAGAATGATTTCTTTGAGGCTTGCATGACCCATTTGCTTATGTCATGAGGAGTGCCCCAATGCTTCTGGTCGTGCTTGCAGAGGCAACTCAGACAAGATGCTACAACAGCAGATGAAGAACATTGACTATCGTCCCCAAGTGACAAGTCAAGAATTGCGACCATGAGCTCGCAAGTCGAAGAGAAATATTCGGTAAGACTGAAGATATCTTTGATGACAGGCTCTGAATCGGTGATCCCATCGTTTATCCAGCCTTGCAGCTTATCGAGGATCCAGCTCTCAATTTTGGTCTTCCACACCAGATCGACGCCCGAGTCGACATCAATCATTCCTTCCCTGCATAAGATAGCAGTAGTGGATATCACTTGTGTGTCAATAGTTTTGATCGATCCTCTCAGAAACATGGGTAAAGCAATTTGTTTCCATCCACCCCAGTCCAGTTCGGCAAGGAGACCTGAGAGCTGCACGGGGAACGAAGAGGGAAGGTTAGACCAACTATACTCTAAAACATTCCTGCCCGCGTTGATCCAGAGAGACCTGTCACCGGCGGTCAAAATCGATGCAACAAAGCGGAGGAGGGTGGGCTGAATTTCAGGAGTGAAAGGTAGGGACGAGAAGTGAGAAAGCAGAGTCGATAGCTGAGTAACTGAAGAGGGAGATAAAAAGTGTGAGTGGGAAGATTGATAGTCCAGTGAGAAAAGACAGTTACCATTCATGCGAGATCCTCTTCGCACTGAGCAGGGGATAATAATAAGCTGTAGGATGCGACTAATACGGCCATGGTCTGAAGACATCATGTTGTCATGATGGCAACACAGCTGTGTCAGAAGATCACCAAGAACTAAGAAACGGTCAGAATCTTTGACATGATGTATGAGACTGGTCAATATTCTCCGAATGAGGATAAGTGTAGATTCTTGATCGTGTTCTCGTTGAATGTATTCTTTAAAGAGTGGTGTAAGGATGGATGGAGTGGCAGTATGGAGGGTTTGGGATACAGACTAAGGAGGAAGTAAATATATGATAGGCACACAAGAGAAGACGAACATACTTGGCATGCAGATGAAAATATCCAGGCATAAAACTCTGATACATCTGGTGAAGCCTTGATGATGATGAATTCTACAGCTCGTTCCCTTGCGGACGCTTTCAATCTTCGGAGGACTGAGCCCCAAACTTCAGCAACAGCACGTTGAACTTCCAGGTGACATTTTGGTATGATTTGTAGCAAAGAAGTCCAGGTTTGCTCGAGGAGATTCAATTCGACAGATGGAATAAGCAGATATTTGAATAAAGATTGTAGAGTCGATAAAAAGCACGTAAGAACAGGTGATGGAAGTGGCCGCGGTAGGAAACTGATAAGAATTGAAAATATTTGTGAGTACATGGGCGAAAGGGTGGTTCGTAAATCATGTGCAATTCGTTGAAGTAAGCTGTAAAAATTGGACTGAGCAGTGACACTGACGACCAGCAAACTCGACATACTCAAACAAAGGAATCAATCCCTCTGGATCTGATTGTTGAACCATCGAAAGCCAAAGCTGCATGATCTCTCTCCAGTTGTGAAGGAGCAACGGCATGGATGTAGACATGGGTTCGACCTGGTGCAGGAAATCGAGGAAGCTGGGAGCAAGATTAAGCTGTCTCCATCTATGCAGAGACTCATGAAAATGAGATCCATTGTCCTAATAACATGAACACGATGAGCAATATGAGAAAAAAGTTTCAAAGATGCAGCGTACAGCTATTTCATGCTCAGACTGGAATACAGAGAGAGGGCTGGGTACGTGAACCTGCTTGAGTGCATCTGTACGGGATTGGTGCTACAGGGATATGAGTGGACGATGTTGGAAGGGCAGGAGAGACAGACCCTGAATCGGTTTGTTGCCCCCTCCATCATGGACAGATGCAAATCTTGTTAGGGTTAAATAAGGTTTACATGATTAATGGGTTATTTCTTCATATAAGTACTACTAGGTGATCTCGGTTCGGCAAAAAAAGAATATCAGGACAGTTGCATAGGTACGACCGAGATCAGACTAAGTCTGATGGATATCCAGGGCGAAGAAGAGAATGTAAAAAGGGTTCAATCGTTCAGCGTTGTGGCAAGACTTGCACAGTAATAATGTACTCAATCCCTTTTGAAATCTTGAAATTGCTCTGCTTGAGAACTTGAATCTTCATAGTAGTTATGGATTATAAGTGTAAAGCAATAAATACTACAAACCCAGATTTTTGTCATCAAGCCCTTTGCAAACGTTGGTCTCAGGACTTCCGCACGCTGTGCTGTCGTTAACGTTGCGTACGGTTACCCTTCCTACCAGTACCCAATATTCAAGCTTATCAACTGTTCCATACTCAACAAGTGATACGACACGCACGGACACTCCAAGATTGACAGCTTGTCAGTGCCAATGATGATTGACTTGGTACTATGTAGACGCACAGCTCCAAGTAAAATGTCATTCAGGTACTCCTAAAGACTATATGCACCAATGAATGCAGTCACCACCAAAAGTTCTCCTTAAATAAAGATACAGATGATACGAACAGGAAGCAAGCTCAACATCGGTGGGCATAGTCTATACAGTATAGTAAAATAAGAGGAATTTTGACTTAAGTGAATGAGTTTTAAGATGGGAGATGATTGCAGTATTCAACAGTGGCGCTCGTAAGGACGCATATTGGATCACGGGATCCCTTAACACCATCCTTCTGCAACTTGACTTTCTTCTTCTCACTTCCCACCAATTCTATGGCGGTCGTCGCCGGCTATGGCCAATTTCCACATTATCAACAGTTCAACGCAGGTCCCTCTGTATACTCATCGACTTCATCACAATCTTCAGCCGTCCAACCCCCTAGCCCCGCCGATGACAGCGACCAATATACCGCCCTCTTTTGCAGAGCACTCTACGATTATACTGCTCAAGACACCTCAGCTTTGTCCTTCCACAAGGGTGATATAATAGAGGTCTTGACTCAGCAACCCTCCGGATGGTGGGATGGTCTTCTTGGTGACGAGCGCGGCTGGTTTCCTTCCAATTATGTTACAATCATATCCGAGGAAGAAGCAGAGATGATACTCGGTACACAAGATTCACTTCAAAACACAGAGTCCGAAGTTTCTCTGGATTTTGGGACTGCAATGCTGCAAGGTTCCCAAGGAAGCACCGAAGAATGGTTAGGAGATGCTGGGCTATCAAATAAGGACCCCCTGATGGAGTTGGCAGCCTCCTCTCTGGCGGACGACGACGTCACCAAACCTAGCGATTTCTGGATGCCAGAAGTCACTGCAGATGGCCAGGTCAGTCGCGTTCACCCTCATGAGTGCTGTCCTCATCCCGAAGTAACTAGGTATTCTATGTCAATCACCATACCGGCCAACGGTCGCGAGACTTACCACGCGAGGCAGATGATGAAGCTTCCACAACAGGCCTATCCAGCTTTCCGTCGCAATCCAGTTTCAATTCTGGAACTGGTGTTAGTGTAGCTTATGCATCCTCCACTCTTGTTTCATCCGTTCGAAATCCGGATTCAGCCGGGTTTGGTATTTTTCGACATATAGATACCCCAGAACCGTGGATCAGGAAGTTGGCTGACGACGGGAGATCGTACTACTACTGGAATCAGGAAACTGATCAAGTGCAATGGACTCGACCTGAGAATCGGTCCGCTTCCGCCACCCACCAATCCTCCCTTTCTGCTAGAGTTTCACCCCGGCTTCGCTCTGATTCTGTGGCTTCGGAATCCATTGAACCATATACTAACAGTCGGCCGTTGAGCACCTATTCTGACGATTCTGACATTCAGCCTCCAGAATTGGCACATATCGCCCCCACAAAATCAGGTACCAGAAATGGGGTAAACCAAACCCAGACACAGATACCGACACCCTACGCTGATTATGAATACTTCTCTCACGCGCTTCAGCAAGCTTTAGCCCCACCACCTCCAGAGATCTTAGCAGAATTATCCGCTACCGCACGAGGTAGTCTTCAGGCTATCATGGAGAATGCTTCCCAAGCGGCCAGCTCTCTGCCATTTGACACTATTCCAGAAGGTCAAGATGATAAGATGGATGCCTCAATACGAGCAGCAGTTGTCGCAGTTCGTAATCTGCTATACATCTCAGCCGCTCCAGGTGGCAATATACCATCAAGCGTCCTATCTCATCTCGATAATTCAAGCGTTAATCCTTCTTCTCATCCAGCGCTCAAACCCGCTCAACGCAGAGTTACCGCCACCCTGTCCAAACTTGTCCTCTCGGCCAGGGCAATGGAATACGAGTACAGAACGTCAGGTTCTGATGCCTCATCACGCATAGAGAGTGATGCAGATGAGCTTGATCGCGCTGTCGTCTCGTTTGTATCAGATGTTGAACGTCAGCCCGTGATACAGGAAAGTGAGCGACGGCCACCTCGTAGGTTGCGTGGTGTGTTTCTACCACCGATGTTCAATATGGGAGCTGCTGGTAGTGGTTCTGCTGGGAGTTGGACAGGATTTGGTTTTGTACCCGCGGAAAGCGAGTCAGTTGCCTCTAAAACACTCGATGGCGAAGTCTTGGCGGAATTGGACGGGTGGTTCACCGCTTTCGACGAGCAGTGCACGTCATTGATAGATTCGGTAAATTCTGGTCTTTCTAGTGAGTAATCGAATTGTGCTCTAGTACAATCTAGATCTTGACTTGATTTTAGGTTCGGAGATTCAGAATTTGTTCCGTGGTGTCATCAGTCAACTCTCTATACTAGCATCTTTCGTCGCCAATATACATGTCTCTGCCCACGTCGACATTGACGGGATGCGTGACTCTGGGCCCATTGCAAACGAGGTCTATGTTTCCGTTGTGGAGAAGGCTCGCAATCATGTACGGACATTGGAGAATGCTGTGCAATCTGTGTATGATGACACCTCAGCCATGCTCCTCTACATGCAAAGGTCTTCAGACGGTTTTATATCAACACAAACAAGGCTGAAGTCGCTTCAAGCAAACCTTTCCCTTGTACGACAAACGATTACTCAAATATACTCTGTCGGTCAAGAACAGGCGGGTGCTGCTAATGAGGACTATATGGCATCCATCCAATGGCGAGTCTCCCGTACGAGTTTGTATGCCCCTCACGATCGCTCGTTCCCACCGGATATCGAGGATGGAGACGTGGTCGATATGGACCGCGCATTTGGCCATACTCGCCCTCTGAAACCAGTCATTCAAGGAGACATGAGACCTCCAGACCTTCAATCTTCCTATTTTGCCTCGGACAATTATAACGAGCCATATTCAGAATCTTTGTCTCCTGGCGATGATATCCCTGATATAGAGAGTCCTTCTGGGATTGACGACGGTGAAGGTATATTGTATTGTATGTTCCTGCAACTTGTTCTGAAATAAGCTTGTCGCAACAGAGATGAAACCTCAACGGCGTGCTGGACATGATAAACTTTCCAAATTGCTTGGTCCCGATGCGCCTCAACATATTGCCAAGCGACGGGATGTAGAATCGATGCCCTGGTATCTAAGACCGAGCACGACTGATATTGTCATTGATGGCGATGGTCTTATCCGTGGGGGAACCCTTCCTGCTCTTGTTGAACGGCTTACATCCCATGACGCTGCTGGTAAGCTTCGACTTAGAAACACTATTTCCTATTTCTGACTGTCACTAACGCAAATATCTAGACTCGACCTTCAACAAGACTTTCCTCATGACATTCAAGTCATTCACTACAGTCGACGAGCTATTTGACCTACTAGTAGCACGTTTCTATATCCAGCCACCGCCTAATTTGTCTGTTCAAGAAAGAGAACAGTGGGGTAAACTCAAACAACATATTGTCCGAATGCGGTCAGTGAAGCCCTCCGTCATACCAACGGCCTCGTGTCTGATATCTGCTTAGCGTTTTGAATGCCTTCAAGTCTATGGTAGTAGATGAAGATATTCTACAACAAGATGACATTGTCATTTTTGGCCGTATGAAGGAGTTTTTATCTCGAGAGGAGGTGTCCAGCTTGCCAGCTGCTAAACATTTGAATATTTTGATAGACCGTGGAGTCCGTCTTTCATCCTGCTCCTCTAGGACGTAATCACTCATAAAACTCCACAGAGGGGTAAAGAGGCAGTTCAACGCAAAATTACCGCTCTGCAGGCTCCGCCACCACCTATCATCCCAAAAAATAACAAGAAACCCAAATTACTCGATATAGACCCACTAGAGCTTGCTAGGCAACTAACTTTATTAGAAAGTGATCTATACCAGAAGATTACGCCTGTCGAGTGCATCCAGCGTGCTCGAGAACAGAAAGATGATTACAATGACAGCATAGCTGCTGTGATTCAGACGAGTAACAGGGTGAGTTTATTGACCAACAAACCCTTTGATATGATCTGAGGAATGCGCAGATCGCTGATTGGGTAGCCGAGTCCATCCTCAACAAAGAGGACTCTCGGAAAAGGGCTGCTTGTCTGAAGCAATTTATCGCTGTTGCCGATGTACGCCTTATCAGTCGTGTATCCTGAATAATGCCTAATGCCTCCTGGTTTTTAGAAATGCCGCATGCTGCAGAATTTCTCCTCAATGGTGGCCATCACCTCTGGTCTCAATACCACTCCCATTCGTCGACTGAAGCGCACATGGGAGCATATACCTCCGAAATTCATGGCTATGTTGGGTTCGTGTGAGCGAGTACTAGAGAGTGCTCGCAATTACAACAGCTATCGGGCAGCAATGGCTAATGTGTCCCCCCCTTGTGTCCCCTTCATTGGCAAGTTCTGATCTCAGTTGAAGTCCTGTCTGTTTGTCTGATGTGGCTTGGATAGGTGTCTTCCTTACAACGCTAACATTCATTCAGGATGGTGCGAAAGATAACCTGCCAGGGAACATGGTTAACTTTCGGAAGCGGACGAAGGCAGCTGAAGTTATCCAGGACATCAAACGGTGGCAGGCACAACCATTCTTGTTCACACCGGTACCGTCAGTCTCGTCGTACCTTGACGAAGTGCTTCGACCGAATGAGTACACAGGAGATGTGAGAGATTTGTTCTGGAATCTGAGTTTGGAGAGAGAACCGCGGGAACGAGAAGACGAGCGGATGGCACGACTGCTACAGGAGAGTGGATTCTTATAGATAACTGGAGACGGATCTGCTTGAAGAGTTGTAATTTTAATGAGTAGTATAGTACTGTACTTACTGGAATACCGAGTGCCTTGCGCTTTTGCATCGAGGTAGCCTTGCAAAAAAAATGGGTGACCGGGTTGTTTTTTTTTTCATTGAGTTGCATGTTTCTACGACTCGCACCGCGTCTGGGTGTAAGAATTCTGCCCAGACGCGTCGAGTCATATCGATATCGCTTTATCTCCTCCACAATCAGACGCAATATGGATGCTCTCGCTGCTCTGTCCATAAATCCAATCGCTTCTGTCTCGCATATCCCTGCTGGCTCTCCTGATGAGTGGAAGCAGGCTCTCCTTGCCCAGTCCACTGCTCCTTCCAATTTCCAGCTACTCAAGACTCTCGTCTTCAAACCGAAGACCCCAAAAACTGCAACTACGGTTCCTGTTGTTGTCATAGCAAGAGAAGAGACGGAAACGGTATCGGGCGCACTGGGCAAGGTGCTCAACCTCAAGGAACTCAGGCTGGCATCGTCAGATCTGCTCACCGAGTTCTTTAACATTGATAAGGATTCCTGTACGCTATTTCATTTGCTCCTGCCTCCTAATTTGAGTTATATATTTATCTACTCACACAGTGTCCCCTCTCGTATTGACCAAAGAATCGTTCCCGAAAGTACTAACCATCCTCGACGACTCGATTCCATCATCCCAGTTTCCCTTCGCTGTCCATGCTCAATCATCATCATCGACCATATTCCTCACTGGAGAGGATATTACGAAGTATTTGAACAGTCTTCAAACAAACGATACCAAGTTCCAGACAATTGATTTCTCCGCAATAGCATCATCCAACACTCCCCCAGTGCAGACATCAAAACCTGCCACCAAGGAAAAAGAGGATGCCAAAATCGAGGGTGCTGTCCAGATCGCGATCGGTGTTAAGAAAGAGGTCGATTTTGCTGCTTGGTATACCAATGTCTGTCTTTCTTTATCCTATATTGCACTGGAAGATACTTATGCAACTGGACGCTTCTTAAGGTCCTGATCAAAGCCGATATGCTGGACTACTACAGTGTTAGTGGGTGCTATATCCTGAAGCCCTGGTCTTATAGTATTTGGGAAGAAATTCAAGGTACGTGTAGCATAATTTATATTTCTATCAGTAAGGTGCCGCATGCTAACGTAGGCACGCAGCCTGGTTCAATGCTCAGATCAAAGAACTCGGTGTGCAGAACGCGTATTTCCCGATGTTCGTTTCGTCCAAAGTACTGGAACGAGAAAAAGACCACATCGAAGGTTTCTCCCCCGAAGTGGCTTGGGTGACTCGAGCGTGAGCAACACATCCTGTACTCTTGTTTCTCGCTTTTTCATGATTAGATTTGTAGCGGAAGTTCTGAACTTGAAGAACCCCTCGCCATCCGTCCGACTTCTGAGACTGCGATGTATCCTTGTGTGTATCATTTTGATCCTTGATTCACTTTGTGAGACTGATTACACCGTAGACTATGCCAAGTGGATCAAGAGTCACAGAGACCTACCGTTGAAACTTAACCAGTGGAATAGTGTAGTCCGGTGGGAGTTCAAGAATCCACGTTTGTTCACAGCTTTCTTTCGCTCGCATTTATCTTGAACACTTGCTGTAGAGCCTTTCCTTAGAACACGAGAGTTCTTATGGCAAGAAGGACATACTGCACATCTTACTAAGGATGAGGCAGACAAGGAAGTTCGAGTCATCCTTGACCTCTACCGCCGAGTGTTCGAAGAATTGCTTGCCGTCCCAGTTATTCCTGGCATCAAGTCCGAAAAAGAAAAGTTTGCCGGTGGGTTATATACCACCACCGTGGAGGGTTTCATTGCAACTTCCGGACGAGGTATACAAGGAGCAACCTCTCACTGTTTAGGTCAAAACTTCAGCAGGCCGGAGATGTTCAATATCTGCGTCGAAGATCCAAATGACCCAACCGGACAAGGCAAGCTATTTGTCTGGCAAAATTCTTGGGGCCTGAGCACACGAACCATCGGTGTCATGGTCATGGTTCACGGTGATAATCAAGGGCTGGTGCTTCCGCCACGAGTAGCCAGCATCCAAGTCATCGTGATTCCTTGTGGAATTACAAAGAGCACGAGCGATGATGACAGGGCAAGGATTAATGATGCCTGTGAGGAGCTTGCTACTAGGCTGAAGAAGGTAGGTATCCGGGCTAAAGCGGATCTTCGGGATGGCTATACCCCTGGCTATAAGTTTAACGATTGGGAGCAGAAAGTTCGTTTGTGTCATTCTGTTGACTTTGCCCATCAAATTCATAAAATAAATCATTAGGGTGTTCCCCTTCGTCTAGAGATAGGCCCAAATGATCTCACCAAGCAGCAGACGCTCACTGTCCGCCGTGATACTAGTGTAAAGAACCCTATTCCTCTTGCAGATCTGGAGACCAGTGTTCCCTCTATTCTCGAACAAATCCAAAAAGACTTGTTCAACAAAGCAAAGAAGGAGTACGACTCTAAGATTAAGGCAGTAACTCAGTGGGAGGAGGTTGTTCCTGCTTTGGATGATAAGTGCGTAGTTGTTATGCCATGGTGCGAGGTCGAGAGTTGTGAAGATGACATCAAGGAGCGGAGCGGTAGAGCGTCAGTGTCTCAACTTCATTACAATTGGCTCGCATCTGACTGGACAACGCAGGTCTGAGCCACAAGATGAGCGTGCACCTTCTGCAGGTGCCAAATCCCTTGCTATTCCTTTTGAGCAATCGAGGTGGCCCCCTATTGTGCCTGGCCAGAGTAAATGTCCGGCCTGTGGAAAAGATGCGAAAAGGTGGACAATGTTCGGAAGGTCGTATTAGATTCATACATTACTTTATGCTTTTCAATGTCATGAGCACCGTCTCGGTGTACTCTGGGATCTGCTGATATACTACTATTACTGTTTGAAATAACAAAGTCTCTCAGAAGATGAGGAACAGGTAATCATTTCTTACTAATTAAGACGATGAACCAACAAAATAGGAACGAGGGACCTATACTATACGAAAACAGCGATTGAGCGATACATGATGATACTATCGTAGAATCTATGAGATAATTAACACTCTTGGCATTGTTCAAATCAGAGATGGTATCCGCAGGCTTGCTGGTACTGTGACCGCTAAGGGTATTGATGAATTAGCTACATTCTGCCTTCCAAATCCTAGTGGTAAAACAAACAATCCAGCTTGCAAGTCCGCGTCACTTATGTTTTATAATATCGCAAGGCAACGTTGGGGGCGAAGTGTTAAGTTGTCTGAATCTATG